>PVJS01023342.1:11147-29803 GCA_004027185.1 Glis glis | reverse complement strand
AAAAAAAAAAAAAAAAATCAATGTGTTATCATTATAGTATTAAGCCAAGGGCAGCATCCATCTGAGCACAGGGCCTGTGCACCTGCACAATGAGAGGGCCAGGAAACTGGCCCTGGCCATACCTGAGGGAGAACAGCCCCTGTGAAAACTATATTGGACCAACAGCAAGAGTGAGGTTTACAAAGGCAAAAGCCCCGATTTGGCTATTGTGAATAGTGCTACAATTGACATGGAAGTGCCGGTGTGTCTTTGACATACTGATTTCAGATCTTTCGGCTAGTAGTGGGACCGCTGGATCATATGGTCCATTTCAAATTTTTAGATCATATGGTCTATTTTTAATTTTTTGAGGAACCTCCAGAAGGTTTTCCATAATGGCTGTACTAATTTATATTCCCACCAACAGTGTACTAGGGTTCCTTTTTCTCTACAAGGAGCACATATCTTGCATGTACAGCTGGATGAATTTTCAGAACTGCTGAATATAAAGGGACTTGAACTTGGGGACCTTTCAGGTCCCTTCAGTGTATCAATGACACAGTTCTGAGAAGGCCGTGCTTCAGGAAAGTTCAGGAAAGAATGCAGGACACTGCTCAATCCTAAAACATTCTTCGATGGCTTTTCCTTTCAAGAAGTAGCTTAAAAACCTTCCTAAATCAAGAGGGTACAGGGATGGTACTTGGTGGGGCCAGAATAACGTTTTACTTCAGGGAAGTTGCTGAGTGACCAAGAAGATGGCAACTCTTAAGCTCCAACAAAGTGGGAGTTAGCTATTGGAAATTTACGTTGGCTTTTGCCTGTCCTGACCATCTTACACAGAGCAAGAATACATGGACTCCCTAGAAGAGTGCTCTCGGGAGGCTGGGGGACAAGAAGCCAATGCGCAGTGGCTCACTCTAAATTCTGGTGCTTTCACAATACACTTTGTTTATTGAGCACATGTTTAATTAGTGTTACCTGACTTGTCACTGAGCACCTACAGCCACCTTGCAAAACAGCCTTACACATAAATATGCCAGTCTGTGGCAGTGCTAATACTCCTGGGCTGGGCTGGAACTGAGCTTTTTAGATGTCACTGTGGGCTGACATTTTTGAACCTCAATGCAGAGAGTATTTAATATCTATTTAAATGTTCAATTTGCCCTAATCTGCCTGGCAGTGAGGCATTTGTCTGATGGCTTCCTGCATAATAGGGGTCATGTTGACACCAGGCTGGGGACATTACTAGCCAGTGGTGCCTGCGTGAGGGGCTCTGGTGGCTGTCCCTGCCCCTCCTCACCTCCTGCCACTGCACCTCATACTGGTCTCTGCATGTCTGTTTCAGGCTTGCAAAGATTCTGTGAAGATATAGAGATGATGATTGGATTCCAGCCCAACATTTTCTGGAAAGTCTGCTGGGCATTTGTAACCCCGACCATTTTAACCGTAAGGATTACCTGCTACACAGAGAGCACCTTGCATGTATCTGTGATATTTTTCATTTGAACGCGTGTGTCTTTGTGTGAGCCTGGGAAGCTGGTGGGATGGGTATCATTCTGTCCTTTCAGGTGAAAACACTCATGTTCAGAAAGGTGAAACAACTTTCTTAAAGGTGCCTAGCTGGTCAGGTGCAGAGCTGGGACTAACGCATAGGGTTTTGGAGCACCTCTGTGGAACATTTCTCATTCTATCCATCTGCCTTCTATATTGGTAGCAGATAGTATTCAGAGTCCACATCTGCCACATGCTAGCCACATTTCAGCCTCTGTTCAGGAGGCTTTATATGTGCAGCCTCATTTCCCTCTCACAGCAGCTCTGCAAGGTAGGCATTATAATTATATCCATTTTGCAGACAATGAAAAGGAAGCACAGAGTTTATGTGCTTGCTAGCGTTGGACACCTAATAACTAGCAACAGCCTGCATTCAAACCCAGGCAGTCTGGCTTGGGAACTTGTGTTTCTAACTACTGCCCAATACAGCAGTATACAGCTAAAATAGCTTTGATTGGGCCTCTATTGTTCATTTTTATTGCTTTTGGGGACTATCTTTTCATCCTCAAGTGTGAAGATGACATTTTGGGATCACCTGACATTCATCTTTTTAAAGATCAGAGCCTTTCGTGTGTCAATAAATCTGCATAGGAACTTACATTCACATCTTGTCACCTTCGTTATTGTGCTGTAAGCTGTCAGTTTTGCCTGGCTCTGCTTGCCAATGCAGTAATTAGTGGGGACCTCGCCCTTCTCCTCCTCTCTGGGCCTGTGGGTGACCTGTTGGTCAGGCTGGAGGGAGTTGTAATTTTTGCTTGACCCAGTAGGTGGCAGTAGAAACCAGATTAAGACTGTTGTACTACAGGCTATCAGCTTTACCTAAGAAACCCAAGACCCAATGGACCAAAGCACAATTACAAAGAAAAGATGTCCTTTCCCCTTCCCTTCCCTTCCCTTCCCTTCCCTTCCCTTCCCTTCCCTTCCCTTCTTTCCCCTTTCCTTTCCTTTCTTTCCCTTCCTCCCTCCCTCCTTTCTTTTCTTCCACCAGAAAGTGAGTTTTAATTGAAATGCTTTAGTTTCTTCCTGAAAAGTGAGAGGTTTAGACAGAACATCCATTCAGCACACATCTCCCTGTGCACAAATGCAGACATCATACCCACATCCATACCCATATTTTAGAGGTTGTTAGTCTGAAAAGTCCCACTAGCTGTGGCTCATGAGAGGTGAGAAGGACTATGAAAGGCTTTCAGCCTCTTGGAGGACTGAAATGTGTGTGAAGAGCTGGGATTTCCTCATTGGTGGGAGGAAGTGGCCTGTTCGATGCAGGGCCTTCTGCTGCCAGAGACTCTCAGGACACTAGTGTTCCCTGTCTCTGCCAAGCTTCGCCATTTTCCCCAGATACTACTCCTCAGGATTTATTCCTGGCTGAGTCAAAGATAGAATCTGTTCTAGATTCTACCCTCCATTTTCTCCTGTCCTAGAAGAGCTTCAGAGAATGTTGTTATATTTTGTAGAAACATACCACACAGTAATAGTCAGCACTACTATATATTGGGGTCTCTTATGAATCAGGCACTTTACAAACATCGCCCCTAAAGTTTATGACCTCTCTGTCTGGTGGGTGACTCTCTGCCCATTCTACAGATGTGTGCACTGTGGTGTGGAGAGGCAGATGAACTTGCCCAAGGCCACAAGGCTTGCAGAACCAAGGACTGAGTCTAGAGTGGTCTCTACTATATTTCTCAAAACTCGGGCTGTCATCTCCAACTGGAGTTCTGCCAGTTCAGATTAAAATAGAACAAACTAGTCATTATGAGCAAATGTCAGGGAAGAGGAATTTTTGGGATTGCTTTATTTTTTTGAGAAAGTTCCTCAACTATTCTGTGCTGTCCTAACTTACCATTATAAGACTCCTATCAGGAAGTTGTGTCAAGGCATATCTTGAAACAGAAGATATTTTGAAATAGATTCCCCTTCTGTGTTGTTTGGAAGGTAGGGGCTATTAGAAATGATCGGTTCTATTATCATCATCAAACAATGAGTCTCTCTCGGTAGCCTCCTTTGGCTGCCATCAGGGAAAGGTCAGGGTGGGCCTGACTTGGTAGCTAAATCACTCTCTCTCATGGCCAGGCCCATCTGAGGAGAGGGTTTTATCAAAGCTGACTTGAAAAAGGGAACAAGTTTGGTGAGGAACAAGTTCCTGCCTATTAAGTTTGATGTGATGTCTGTGCAACTGGAAATGGGTGTCAAAGGACCAAGCCGAACACTTTTTTGGGGGGGGCATTTGCCCTTCTGTAAAATGGCTATTTGTATGGAATGCTGGAATAGGCTAAGATTATGGGTTTAAATTACTTCAGAGCCCCTGAAATAAAATTGATCATTTTTATATGTGCCTTGGTAGATTTATAGAGCTATAAATATTCTCCATGCAATTATTGTATACATAGTCAGATCACGTTACTGAGTTATGCACACACATAAGCAGATGCATTGCTATTTATATAGTAAATGAAATGGAGCAGCTTACCATAATTACATTAGGCCACATTTCCAATAGACTGGTTAATAAAGCTTATAACTCTGGGAGCAAATGTGTAAAAGGGGGCCTAAAGTAGACGTCTCTTTCCATAGGAGCATTTTTTTCAACAGTTGTCTTTAGGCTCATGTTGCTTTGAATCAATACTATTGTTGAATTGAGGTCATCACTGGTCCCAGCAGCCTGGGCTTTGCAATGATAATATAGACACCTTAAATCTGTGTGGTGTTTCATGCTTTTCCAAAACACTTCCATATACTATTTTTTCCTGACATAATTCCCTTCAATCATTTTTGAGCAGTTATTTTTCCAGCTTAGGATAGGAGGAGTGAGGTGGAGATGAGGTAAGGACTTATGTGGGTAAATAATTCTAGGCTGATGCTGCCATAAGTGGAATGAGTACAGGGAGTCACATGATTTTCTTGGAAATGCCTCCTGAAAGGAAAGGCACGGCCAACACAGGTAGAAGCCTTGCTCCACCTTTGCAGGTGCCTCTGTTTTCAGCACCTGCATCCCTTCTTCTCTCCAGCTGCACTGACCAAGCCTCCTGCAGGGTCTCATGGCTATTGCCAGCTGAGGGGTGTAGTGATAGGAGATACCAGGCAGAGAATAAGTCATGACCTGTGTTAAAATAAAAGGAGGACTATTGAATAAATACTAGGCTGTTGTTCCCAGAAAACCCCTGCGCTCTATACACACTGTGAATGATATCAATTTTATAGCAGAGAAGTCAGAGACCTACAGGTCCCTCAGCTAATTAGTGGTAGAGACAAAATTAGCCTGCTGGTCTCTGGGCTCTGGCTTACCATTTGGTGATGCGCCCATTCACCTCGAGTCAGTTGAGGGGGCAGCTGTGCATCCTCTCTCATTGTCCCATAGCTTTTTATAGGACCAGGCTTCCGGCTCAGTCACTGCTTGGGGGCCACAGTGGGTCTCACTCAGCCAGCTTTAGAGGCAGCTCCTGGATGTGGGCCATTCCTCATCCAGGGAGAAAGCCAAGTGGCTTCGTGTTTTTAAAAATTAAAATACATACATTTAACAGGTGCCTTTCTTATAACAAAAGCATGATTAACCATTATAGAAAGTACAGACAGCCCTTCCCCCACTCCACCCATCAGTCGCTTGGGTGTATATCCTTGCAGCCTGTCCTCTCAGCCTGTCTGTGTGTACACACATGCGGATGTGGCTCAGTCCCTATAGGACAGCAAATGCAGGTCAGCAGCTAAGCGTATGCCATCTTCAGCTCTCTGAAATTCCATTTCTTCATTTGGAAAATTCCATTTCAGGGCTGACATGGGTATGAAATGAGATAATAGATACAGAAGCATTTAACTCATAATGGGCTCAGCGCATGCCTGTTGAATGAATGAGTAATTCGCATCTCCACCCTAATGCATATGTGTCTCTTTTCTTCCTAGTTTATCCTTTGCTTCAGCTTTTACCAGTGGGAGCCCATGACCTATGGCTCTTACCGCTACCCTAACTGGTCCATGGTGCTGGGATGGCTAATGCTCGCCTGTTCTGTTATCTGGATCCCAATTATGTTTGTGATAAAAATGTATCTGGCCCCTGGCAGATTTATCGAGGTAATTCTACTCACTCCTTTCCCCTGCCTTCCTCTCCCAAGGGAGAGACCTTAAAAGCTCTGTGCATTAAAAAACAAAAGATTCAGTAAACTTATTCAAGAGGGAGACTGGGTGATTAAGTGATTACAGTTGCCACTGTTTCTATTAAACCCATTTTTATTATGTATTATTCCTCGAACGGAGGGGCTCAGCCAATCCACTTGCTGAACTGTTATTATGCTATTCCTCAGTCTGGTGACAGCTCTGGGGAATAAATGATCAGAGTGTCTCCTTTTCCTGGAGCGTCCTCCTCCTCTCCCCTCATCCACAATTGAAATCCCAGCGTTTGCTTTTAACCACACATCAGATTCCTCCTTTCTTTATGTCTCCTCCCTGCCAAACATCTATCACCATTAAACTTAAAATCACTACCCCCTCCCTAGCTGGGCATCGAGGCACATGCCTGTAATTCCAGTACTTAAGAGGCTGAGACAGGAGGATTGCAGGCTTGAGGCCAGCCTCAGCAATTTAGCAAGGCCCTCAGCAACTCAGTGAGACCCTGTTTCAAAATAAAAAATAAAAGGGCTGGGGGTATAGCTCTGAGGTAGAATGCTCCTGGGTTCAACCCCAAGTACCCACCCCTACAACGAAATCACTACCACTCCTATTGTTTCTGTGTTAGGAAGGACTGAGGGATCCAAGCTGATTAATGTCACTATTCTCATAGAATATAGTAAGAGTTCTAGGACATGGCTGGAGGAGGTGACACTTGTGTTTCTTTATCAATCAATACGTTGGTAGACCCATTCCCATTTGTAATGCAAAGGACCCCCGCCTTCACCCAGAGTGGATGGGGATGGAGTTCCACTTGCCGAACGGCTGTGAAGCATGGTCAGGCTTTTGTTATTTTTGAGAAGTCACTTGTTCAGCGAGCTGGGAATCAGTCAGCCCTGCCTTGGTCTTGAAGATCAAGGGGTTTGGCATTTTGGACCAAAGCAATGCTACTTAGGGTTTGGTCTGAGGACTACCTGGGAGCTTGTTGGACATGCAAATGTCAGGCCACAGGCAGCTCCACTGAACCAGGATCTTGGGGGATTGGAACCCTGGGGTCACCTCTGGGACTACACCCAGGTGAAGAAACACCTGTCAGCACAGGGCAGAGGAGATCAGCTGTATGGTCTTTGCTTTTGGGCAGCCAGAGTGATGAAAGGAAGATGCCTGAGAAGGCAGAAGCCTGATGGGAGTTAGCGCGTAGTAAGTGCACAGCACAGATGTCCCCTTGTGGGGCGACAGCTCTTGTTTTCATTGGATGGAGGCAGAGTTGGTGAGGGGAGGCGGGGAGTCTCTTATTGAAGCAGTTTGCATCCTCAGAAAATTCTTTCATTGTCCCCTTGAGGTGACTTCACTCTGGCCCCATTCACTCCCAGGGAGGCTCCATCCTGCCCTGGATCCGCCTCCCCACCAACAGACCCACCCACAAATCTCTTTCCCTGGAAACAGAACCTGGTTGAACCTCCGCCACTGTTGTCTTAGGCTGAAGTTCTCTAAATTGATGAGTCGGCTATATAAATTTATTATGGTTGATTTGGGACTCAAAGG
The DNA here is from genome assembly GCA_004027185.1 of Glis glis. Lineage (NCBI taxonomy): Eukaryota > Metazoa > Chordata > Mammalia > Rodentia > Gliridae > Glis > Glis glis. The sequence goes on along the minus strand of PVJS01023342.1, from coordinate 22,633 downwards.
TTGCAAGCCGATGATTAAGGGGAGATTAAACTAACAGCTATAAGAACCAGCTTCACTTTAATAGGTAATAAACAGATAATTATTCCCTCTTATGCAGTCAGAAATATGTTTTCTTTCCCTTTTTCTAGAAAATGTTCCAGTCAAATTATGTTTTCCATAAAAATTTCAGTGGAAGGAGTAGAGACACTCCCATTAGTTTCATCTCTCCTGCAAGAACCCACACTGCTGAGCCAAGTCAGAAGCATATATTTTTGTCCACAGATAACTAAGATCATTGCTCACTCTTGGCAATCTATCTTTGGAGTTGGTCTCCCCTCCCTCCCCCCAGTGATTTATATACTTTTGGGAAATATGCTAAATAAAATCCAATTATTTTGATGTAGCAACCCACTGTAGAGATGACAGAACAAAAGTAATTGAGCGCATGCCCTTTGTAGACTGTGTGTGGCAGTGGAGACAGAAGCTCATGGATTCTCTTCATTTGGAGAGAAAAAAATGTATAATTAAAATCTGGGCCCTTAATCCTCTATTAATCTTGTGCAAGGCGAACACGGAGCAATTGTAATATTGCTTGCAGGGCGATGTAAATAATTTCAAGCAAACCAAACCGACTCTCCTCTTTATTTGTCCCTGGCCTAGTTAAGTAATGGGGCTGATCTTCTGGTCTGTCTCTTAAGCAGGGGCTCTGGCAAATGGGGTCTTCCGCCATTTGGGATGGGTGGGTGGCCCCGAGGGGAGGAAGGAGTGCTACTTCTGTAACCATGTGTGTCTTTGACTTCTTTGCAGAGGCTGAAGTTGGTGTGCTCGCCGCAGCCAGACTGGGGCCCCTTCTTAGCTCAACACCGTGGGGAGCGTTACAAGAACATGATCGACCCCTTGGGAACCTCTTCCCTGGGACTCAAACTGCCAGTAAAGGATTTGGAACTGGGCACCCAGTGCTAGTCTGATGAGGGTGGGATAGTCCAGACTTACTCCTGGTTTTCCTCTCTGCCTCCCTCTCAGATTTTTCCCAGCTCTCTTCCTATTTTTTCTCCTTCTCTCTCCCCACATCTTGGTTCACAGCCATGCATGAGATGGTTACATAGACAAGTAGGTCATAGTGTCGCATGCTATAGTGAGAGCTACACAGACCACTCGAAGCGCTGTCTGCCTGTGTCCATGGTGTCAGTTTCTGGAAGGGTTGTTCCTCTGAGCCTGTGCTGCATCACCCAGGGGTGGGTCAGCCAGGTGAGCATAGGCAGGTATGTGTGCTTTGGTCAGTAGAGAAGTATCCACTGTGTGTTGTCATTGGGGTGCCAGTAAGGCATGCGTAGAGTGGCAGAATTTCAGGACTGTTCATTTGGACTCATCAGCATTGTAGGGATGGGGTGAGCATTGTGGTGATTTCATTCAGACACAAAATGTTCAGGGCAGGGTGCAATTAGACAGACAGCAGAGCAGTGGCCAGAAAGTGTTTTGGATGTAAGACAAGGTAGATTCAGACAACATTAAGGTGGTTAAGTTCTTATTTCTAGGCACAATTGGGTATCTGTTTCCTTCATTTGGACCAAATGGACCACGGACTTACATGCTTCAATACCTACACACCGTGTGTCTGAAGGAAGTGTCCACTCTCTTCCTTAGCCATCTTTTTTTTTTTGTTTTAAATAACCACGTTTGTGAGTTCGGTCATGTCTTCCACCTCTGCACAAGAAGCCATTCTTGTACGTCCATAGTAGAGCTCCATTCTAGTTTCTACATGATATTTAGCTCCATGGATAAACATCCCGATCCTTTGTTTCTTGTCCTGTAGATGTCTTTCTATACGCTGTAGATACCTTGTCTTTCAACCTTTGGGAAAACAAGACTGACCCTGGTTCTGTCTAATATATATATATATTATATATTATGACATATACATAACATAAACTCTTAAAGGATCATTTCTCAATTTTTACTCTTTTTCATTCACAGTAAATGCCAATTGTGGTCATAGAGAAAGCAAAGATATGAAGAGTTTAAAAGAAAGCAAGACACAATATTCACTGCACTGGTAGTACATCTTAGGTCACTGTGTTTACAGACATTTCTGATAAATACAGCTTAGGTAAGTAGTGAGTGAGCCAATTACCACTATAGCTTTTAAGACTACATTTAGCCAATTCAATTTTAAGAGTTCCCTATTCACAGCGCTCATTGTAACTGCACTCTAATGAGAGCAAATCCCAAGTCTGAGGAGATGGGTGAAGCCGTAACCCTTATTATCTCCCTGTATCCTGAACATGCATCTATGAAATTTTTAAAATGTGATACGTGCTCATGTAGTGTGTACTCGTAGTGGTGTTTTCTGTCCTTATAAATATCTTATGAATCACTATAGAGATGGTGAGTTTAGAATAGCGTAGTCTGGGCTTTACTTTTTCCCCTTTATGGTATTAATATCTAAACCCACACTCGTTTCCTTTACAGGAGACTATTTCAATCATCTTCTTATTCATTTATCTTCCTATTACAGGGTCTCAGGCAAAGTTTTCAGTTTAGATCTTGTGTATTGATGTGACATTTTCATCCTGTCCACCAGTAATGAAACCCAACAACAGACTTTAATGTAACATTTTTAAAAAATGGCTTCATTTGTATAAAAGTGTCGCAACCCATTTTCCTGAGCTCTCCCTTTTCTAGGGTAAATACCGTTGCCGTTTGCCAACAATGATGTGAACTTCCCATTTTCCAGAGTGGCCTGTGGAAGATTTTAGGGAAAGAGACAGAGCTGGGTTTTGTATTGTAGGTTTTCATGTCTTTTGTCTGCTGTGTGTTTTCCCTCTTCCTTGCTCTCCCTTTTTCTCTGTCTCCCAAAGCTAGACCTTGTTGGACTTTATCACAGAGACTGAACCCTGAGCTTCTCCTACACTTGGTTTTAGGAAGCTGAGCTGTGATTTCATCTGTCCCGTGTTGGCCGTCATGACTTGTCACCCTTGACACTGCTTTCTCCAGGAAAGCCATATTTAGGAGAAGCCCCATTCCTGTACCAGATATTGCACAAAATTAGACTCCACAATTGATGTGGTGGGGTGAGATGGGGGAGGAATAGGTTAGGCCTGGAAATTATCTGCAGCCTTCCTAATTGGAAGGTTGAGGAAAAGAGCTTAAATTGATTAGCATTCTCGTATGGGATTGACATGTTTGTGTCAGGATGAATGGGTTTTGGCTTTCCTCTTGCCTCTTGGCTAAAACTGAGCCCGATGCTGGGCGCCAACTGAATTTCTGCTAATTATTGCTGCTGTGATAAAAAGAAGGAGGGGGGAACCCCCGGAGGCTGCCAGGTGCAAACTGAAAGTTACCTTAATTGTAGAATGGAAACCTCTTCATTAGCTAGTGTGTTTTGTATTGGGAGGTCGCTACGTGCTACATTTGTGCTTTTTAGCATTTGTCCAGAAAAGAGTCAGTAGCTGACCCTTGAGCAGCTGGCCTCCACCCTCCCCACCCTTTTCCCCACAATTTTCAAGTTTCACATAAAATTTGCTTAGAGGGACACACTCAGGTGAAAGGTTCTGAACTTACCTGGAAATGGTTACTTTTTAAATTTAGTTTTGTTGATTTTTATAGCCACTTCAACTTTGAGGCTTCCCCTGGCGGGGATGTGTTCAGTGTCTGAGCGGGTTCCAGTCATTGTGTATCTACAGTGTTACGCCTCCTGTGGATTTGGCTGGGACACTAAGAGCTGAGATATATACAACCAGATGGATTGTTTCCATGCTGTTAAAATGCACAGTCAGTTGGAAGAAAAAATGAATGAGTAAAAATAAAATGAATAGCGCTGTCATAAACTGCCACCTGAGAGTTTCCCTTCAAACTCAAGAAAAAAAAACTGAGTTTTTGAGAAAGGACTTTCATTGGTTCACTGTGCAGAATGGTGGGCATTTTCCACTTGTGAGATTAATTCATAACACCAACAAATGCCAGAAACCCATTCAGAGAAAAACAAGCCATATGTGAAAAATAGTAACCCTGTAATATCCTTAAAAGAGAAAAAAATGTATATCTCTTAACTATTGCTGTTGTGGCTTCTTATGCAAATGTTTGTCTTGCACATTCGTGACTTTTGATCTCTTTAGGGCTGTGTTTAATCGTGTACAAATGTGTCAATTCTGGTCTTTTGTAGTTGTGTTTCTTTATTTTTATTTATCGCATGGAATCTGTGGTCAAGGCAAAATCTTGATGACCTTGACATCTTTGAAATTTCCCACGTGTTTTTAACATCCAAGAAATGTAAGCAACTTGTGTTTCAGTGAGCCGCACTTTAAAATGAATTTAACACAACAATCTTTAATGGAATAAGACTGGGGTCGTCTTGATGCCAATGTGGGGTTGGGGGTTGAGTTTTCGTTTCTGTTTTTGGTCTATTATCTACGTGTGCCTCAGTGCTTCTTGCCCACCTTCCCTTGTCAGCATGGTTTCCCCATGCCTAAAATTAAGATTTTCCTTTCCTCTTTGTTCCCTTGGCCATTGGTCACTGTCCTCTTCCCAGGGGATGGCACAATAACTGTTGCTCGATGTACATGTGACAGCAAGATCATACCACTGTCGTCGCACCTGGAATTGGGTTTGCGACGTGCTTCTTCGAGGAAGATGACTGGACTCAGGTAAGGGTGTTCTGCATGGCAGGTCGTCTTGCAAGGACAAAACGCCGAGACCGACGAATGAGCGTGTGTTTCACGAGTGTCCTGTGCTTCACACTGGGTATCATTTGGAACACTTCCAGGCTGGGAGCAAAGGTGGGGGATTTCGTCTCTATACTCAGTTCCCCACAGAGTGGCCCTGAGATTTGTGAAAGGAAGGAAGTTTCCTATCTTTCCCAGATTTTGGTTTGGTTGTCTAGAAAGGTCAAGTCATTTGTGAAATGTGGTCTCTGCTCAAGTCACCTCTGAGCAGACTGCAGCCAAAGAGAAAGTGTTTTCAGATTGGGTATCCATCGCCTCTGCATAGCAAGCAGTGGTCTGACTTGCCTGCCATGAATGAAATACATCTTCAGGTAACCATTTGCCTTATAGGTGTATTTTATTGTTAGGGTGATACTTAGTAGTTGACTAGGAACTGTTTTGTCTCTCATCTGTTGGTCTTTTTTTGCACTTTATTATGGACCTATCGAGGAATAGGTTAATGCTCAAATTGTATACTTGGATAATGTCCTAAATGCAAGCATCTTATGTGGGTACTGTTGCCCATGAATAAAGATATGTTCCCTAATCAGGTCCTTATATTTTTTCATTACCTGTACATGAAGAAAATATATTATGTTACAAATGATGCACCATATATTATATATCTTATAGAGTACATATTATATACTGTGCATTATTCATTTAAGAAGTCATTATTCTTGAGGCCCTACCTCAAATTTTGTATTTATGTGTACAAATGCAATTTATTGTATTATATATTTGCCTATTATATACTGATATAAACTAGAATTTATCCTAATAAAATAATGTATGAGTCCACAAACCCTAAATAAATGTCAGTGTTTAAAACATAATGATTGCCATACTGTGTTTTTTTTTTTACAAACCCATTACCCACCATCTTTCTTTCTCAACAAAAGGCCTTCAGGTATCCCCAGGATTGATCCCTTTTATTGTGAGAAACCTGGAACAGCCATGGAAAATTGCCCTCCTGGGAAAATGAGATATTGTTGTGCTGCTGCAGAAACAAATATCAATTAAATTGTTATATTCTTAACCATCAGAATGCACTGTTGTTTGCTGAATTATTAATTATTCCTCATAGGGAGGAAAGAGAGACAAAATTGTAGAGGGGAGAGAGGGAAAGGGGAGGGAGAATATGAGTCGATCTGAGATCCAAACAGAGGGACTGGGCAAGTTAAATCTTTGTGCATGTTTTAGTGATTATTTTTTTCAGTTTTCATTTCAACTTTATTTCAATTCAGCAAACATCTATACAGCTCCTACACTGGACTAGGCCCTGGGCAAAACTGAATAAAACAGTCCCAGATCTCAAGGTAACTCAGAGGCTGGTAGAAAGACTACCCATATTAAAGAAACAAACCAATCAATAAACAAATGCTATCCCTCTCCTTTTGATTGGGTGGGGTCCCAGTATTCTGTTCCCAGAGATGGGGCCCTGAAGTCCTGTGTCATGGTCTCTCTTGTCTGATCACATCAACCCAGAAGCTCGTGCCCTGCCTCTGTCTTCTACTTCAGTTTAGAAGCAGGGATGAGTGGGGCCAGCCTCAGTGGGCAGAGAGCCTTCGCCAGCTGCTGCCGAAACCTACACGCCAAGAGCGGTGTCCAGCCTGTGGTAAGTTCCAGCTTGGGAAAGGACTATGGTAACAAGATTTACGCACACACTCGGGACTGACCACCAAACTGCACTGCACCAGGTGCACAGAGCATCAAATACCAAACTCAGTGTCACCTCTTACCTTCCCACCAAGGGTCTCTGGGTAGGACAAGGGCTCACTCTGTGGGATCACAGCTTGGTGCGAGCTCATCACCCTCTGTCTTCTTCTTGAGATTCCTTTGCTCATTGTGTTTTGAACTGTTTATTTTGAAAATTCTCAGGCATATACAAAACTGGAGAGAATAAGATGATGAACTCCTGTGCCCACATCACTCAGTTTCCAAGTTTATTTCATTTATCACTCTCCCCACCCTGAATGACATTTCTTTGGAGTTTTGCAAAGCAGATACTGGACACCATGGAATTTCAGTTGGAAATGATCTGTTGTGTTTTTATGACCCTTTGAACTAGTCTTTTTTTTGCAATGGGAATGAGGACAAATGCAGGAAGCTTAGAATTCACACATACATGGCAGGAACAACCTATTCTCTAGGTGGTTAGAAAGAAGGGGTACCAGGATCTGTGGAAGGAGCTCATGTGATGTCTGCTCTCAGAACTATCCTGGCTTCCTCCATCCAATGTTGCATCTTGTTTGAATTTGTTTGGCAGCTATCCCTGCCCTTGGACCTCACTGCTATTTTTGTATCCAGCTTTCTCCTGCTCCCTTAGATTATCTTCTGCCTTTGTAAATACTTCCTCCCTCTCCCCTTTGCCCAGATGTCTGTCTTGCAATCAGAGATTCAGAATCTCACAGTTGTACAGAACCCCAAGGCCACTTATTCCAGCATATCTGAGACATGAATTCCTTCACAACAGTCCGTTTTGTGGAAATTGGATTTATAAAGACATGCATGTGGGATGAGTAGTTGCTGTCTTAAAGATTCATAATGGGGGCTTGTTACCATAGAAAACTCCTCTAGTGCCTTCAGAATGGCTCAAGTTTACCAAAATTGGATTTACTCCTGTGATTACACATTCTCTGGTATAAACCAGATCCCAGGTGGGGTTTGGGTCGTTCCTTTTTTGCCCTTTAGTATAATTTGTAGTTCTATGAGAATTTTGATATTGTGAGTAGTTTAACCCATTCCCATTACCTTTTCCAGAAAACTTCTTCCTACAGACTGGAGTAAGATTAGGAGAAAATAACGACTGGGATATAGTGTGAATCAACACTGAAGCAGAATCACATTTTCACCAGTCTTTACTTCGTTCACTCCTTTATTATTTTCACACTATGCCCAATGTCTTGTTTATGTGTTTCTAGCACCTAAGAGTATGTGTACATAGTAGATGCTAAAAAATGCATTTTTAAATTGAATAAGAAAATATTGAGCACTGACCCTGTACAGGGAACAGAGCTCAGTGTTATAATGTCAAGGAAACATGATTAAGACTAGCTCTGTCCCTCCAGGTTACCCCTAGTGAGCAGGATTTAAGACCTAGATGTACACTGCTGTAACATATAGTGGAAAATCCTAGGAGGCACAGAAGGACTTAGGACAAGATCATATTGAGAGGGAGCAGAGGAAGAAATTCCCTCAGCTGATTAGCCTTCATAAAATAGGGCGTTGGTGCATGGGGGAGGGGGATTTTGACCATCAGTAGGGCAGTAGGATGGATTTCCAGGTGACTGAAAGCAAATGAGTGACCACGGGGGCAAGGCAGACCATTTCAAGAATGAATGATGGATAAATTTGGAAAGTGTTGTATATGTCAATGGGAAGTGAGAAACAAGGTTGGAGATGTAGTTTAGGACTTGAAGTTAAATGCCTTCAGTGGCAACACAGAGCTCAGATGTTACCTGGCAGGCCACAGAGAGCATCCAAGGACACTGAAATGCTATTTCCTGGCAGAGGTGTCTTTGATCCCAGAGACAAAACACCGCCCTGGGTTCAAGTGCCAGCTCTTTCCCTTGTTAGCATGGTCTTCGTTTTCTCATTTGTAAAATTGGAATGATTATGTCCATCTCACATAGTTGTTATGAAGATTGAGTTAGAATTTGTGGGTGAAATTGTTTTCTAAACAGTAATACCTCACATAAATATTGGGTGTTTACTGTTGGCATTGGAGCTGTGTGTTTGGAAAATTAAGCCAATCACAGTGTCAGGGATGGATTGGAGTGGGGAGGGATTTGTGGCAAGTCCACTGGTTTGACTGCATAAGAAGCCAGCTTTCCAAAAGTGTTGGAGTGAATTCCAAGGCACTGAGTCACACATTTAAAGGTCTTTGGGATGAAGTCTTCTTTCTGACTTCTGTAACTGGGCCCATAGGGGTTATACTTAACAATCTGAACGATAGCCGCACACGGACATCAACCAATAGGAACAGGCATGACAGTGAGGTGGGAGCACCATCCTGGATACTCACGCCAGCCATGCCAGGTGTTGTTGTGTTAGTTGCTGGACCATGGTAGAATCCGGGAGTCCAGGGGAAGTGCTAGGGCACATAGGGCCTCAGAGGGGGTTTCAGTAGCCTTAGGAAAGCCCAGATATTTAATTTTATTTATTTTTATTTTTTAAATATACTTTCATTGGTGCATTGTAATCTCACATTGTAATGAAGTTCAGAGTGGCAGGGACACACATGCACACAATACTTGGTGCAGTCCACATACTTTAATATCATAACTTGGTTCCTCCTGACTTCTTTCCATCAGAAGACAGGCTGAGGGGTTCTGCAATTGTTTATGAAGGATGTTCTTTTTGCATGATTTCACCCTAAGTCGCCTGCTACTTCTATCAGGTGGCACTCACCTCTGATGTTCTGGAGAGATGCACAGAGAGAAGCTTGGGTCCTATCTTCTGAGATCACATGAATTCCATCTTTCTTGGGGTAAGGTTTGGAGATAGACTATGTTAAAAAAATCATTCTGCCTCACATTCTGCCTCTCCTGAATGCTGGTAAGCACAGGCCTAAGGGGGCCCACACCCCCTCTCTTTTCTTGCTTTCTTGTGCATGGTTCTTCATTCTATACACACTGTCTTGAGATGAGGGTAAGAATTACAGTGAACTTGCCCTTGGCATGTGTTGGTATTTCACAAAGTTGGTACAGTGTGAGGAAGTGTGGAGGAGACAGATAACTGCCTCTGGATTTCTGCCCTTCTTTAGTAACATCTCTGACTTTGGGCATGTTAGTTGCCACCCAACCAAATCATGACATTTACAGGCTCCCTTGTAGCTACATATTGGTAGATTGATCTTGTTCCATTTCTTTACTTTTGAGTCCTCATCATGGGCAGATCATATTCCTTGCCCCTTGACTCTGGGCTTGGTGGTGCACCTGTGCTTTGGCCAATAGCATGCGAGCAGAAGTGGCGGTTTGCCAGTTTTAAATCTAGACTTTAGCTGGCCTCACCTATTTCCACTTGTTCTTTGATTCCTCTCTGGGCTCTGAGAAGAAAAGTCCTTCTAGCTTGTTGACCTAGGAGGATGAAAGGCACATGGGAAAAAGTCACTCAGTTGAAACACAGACCTGCAGTGAGAGGTAGAATCATCCCAGTCCCTGTAGCCTCAAACAGACCTACCTGTCTGAGGTCAGCCTGGCCAACCTGCAGGTCTGTGAGAAGAAATGCTTAGTGTTGCTGAATAATATGGACATTTCAACAACATTAATTCTTCCCAAATATTATGTGTCAATTAGGAAGAAAAAGCTTAGCGTTGTATACCACAGAAATTTTGTGGTTGTTTGTTATGCAGCACTAGGTAACAGATACATAAGGACTGGCCATGTAACTAGATTCTGCCCAAATATAAGTGGAAATGATAAGTGAGACTCCTTGGCATGCTCTTCTCTTTCTCTTCATTCTCTTCCACAATTTGCTGTCTGGAACATGGAAATAATGGCTGGAAGGCCATCAGCTGCATTGAACCATTGAGGGCAAGAACTGCGTTCTATGGATGGTAGAAATTTAGAAAGAACCCGGGTCCCTGGGCAACCAAATTAATCTTGAACTGTCCAACTCTAGAATTCCTTTTACATGGGAAAGTATTAAACATTTATTGTTTAAGCTACAATCACTTGGAGTTTTCCCGTTATCTGAAGCCAGATAGAATCCTTACTGATGCAAGGAAGTAAGATGACCTGAGATGGCTAGTAGGAGACCCAGGGAACTACTGGGAGATATGGGGGAGGTTATTGCTACTTTGTTGGCAAGGAGAAATTTTTTGGCCTGTGATCCTTCATTTCTCAATGAGGTCTCTTTCGTTTCCTCTCTTCATCCAGAGCAGTAGGGCAGATGGCTGTGGCACGGTCCAGCCTGGAGTGAGGGCAGATGGTAGGTCCATTTTGGCCCTTGCATAAGGCTATGCTCTTCCAACATTGCCTCTATATTAATGAAAGCGATGTTTTGGCCTCCTGCTGATTCTCTTGCCTTATTTCTCAATTGGCTCAGAGCTCAGGCCGGGAATAGGGCTGTTATTTATCAGTCTCCCGCAAGAACTGATCAAGGAGACTGAATCCACAGGAGAAACGCTATAGCTTAATAATTTAGTGCACAGACTGAGGTCATACTGCCTGGGTTTGGAACTTAGTTCTACTACTTATTTGGTCAATGGCTCAGTTTCCATTTCTGTAAAATAGGCATAACAATCCCACCTACCTAACTGGGTTATTTTGAGGAATGAGTTAATTCATAGAAAACACTGAGCCTAGTAACCCATCCCTAGTTACACTTCATAAAAGTAGCCAATGCCTCTTTCCAGGGCCTCTTGGAAGGCAGTGTGTTTGCTTTTTTTTTTTTTTTTTGTGGTACCGGGGATTGAACCCAGGGGTGTTCTACCTCCACGCTACACCCCCAGCCCTATTTTTTTATGCTTTACTTTGAAACCGGGTCTCACGAAGTTGTAGAGGGCCTCACTAGGTAGAGAGAGAGAGAAAGAGACAGGGAGAGAGAAAGAGAGAGAGAGTGAGAGCGCTGAGGCTGGCCATGAACCCGGATCCTCCGGTCTCCGCCTCCCAAAGTAATGGGATTACAAGCATGCACCACCACGCCCAGCCTGTGTTTAGAGCCTGGCGTGGTGGTACACGCTTGTAATCCCAGTACTTGGGAGGCGGAGACCAGAGGATCCGGGTTCGTGGCCAGCCTCAGCTACTTAGTGAGGCCCTCTGCAACTTCGTGAGACCCGGTTTCAAAATAAAGTATAAAAAA
>PVJS01023342.1:0-11047 GCA_004027185.1 Glis glis | reverse complement strand
TTTTTCTACTGATCCATAGCTAGCTTTGTTCTAAAAGTGTTGGAAGCTATAAGACAGAAGGACAATAGTTAATTTAGCAAAATATAGGGCCCTCTAATTTGGATGTCATTGAAGTTGATTGCACTAATTGAAGTAAAGCCTAGATTTTTCATGTAGAATCCACATATTCATATAGAAACAGACATACATGCACAAATATATTCATCCAAGCCCTCTTTATGAATGCACATGCATTTCAAGAATTGAAAACACCCATCCAAGTCAGGCTTGCACAGTTCCACAGAGGACTGGGGCTGCTGTGTTTGTGAAGGAAACTTGGGTATCTTTACACTTTCTTGGCTCTTCCAGCAAATTGGCACTTGTGTTAGTTTCCTAGGGCTGTCATAACAAGGCACTACAAACTGGAGAACTTAAAACAGCTGAAATTTAGTCTCTCATAGTTCCCGAGGTTATAAATCTGAAATCAAGGGTTGGTAGGGCCATATTCCCTCTGCACCCTCCGGGGAGGATTCTTCCTAACCTCCTCCAGCCTCTGGTAGCCCCAGGCTTCCTTGGCCCCCAGCTGTACCTCAGTGTCTATCCTTCATCACACGGCGCTCTCCCTGGGTGTCTCTTCTTCCCTGCTTTCCCATGGAAATTTCCTCTTCTCCTAAGGACATCAGTCATTGAATTGGGGCCCCTACTAATGACTTCATCTTAACTCCATTACATCTGCAAAGACCCAATTTCCAAATAAGGTCACATTCATAAGTGCCAGGGTTAGGACTTTAACATATCTTATAGGGCAGAGTGGGAGGCACAGTCCAGTCCATGACAGCACTACCCTCTCATTCTCTCCTCTTTCCTAAGGAAACTTGTTAAACATCCATAATACACAGGTGGTTGTAAGGCTGGATAAAGGAGAGTGACTTAGGGAGGGGAGTTTGCAGAGCAGTAAATGAGATGCAAAGTTTCTCAGGCTTGGACCAACCTCTAGCTTATGGATTCAGTTTGGGTATTACAAAAGAAATCCTTCTAACTCTTCCTCTGTGGGATCTGCTGCCCTGCATAGAGTGAGCAATGGAGCAGCTCTGGGGACCAGTGGGACAAGGCAGTCTGGCTGTTGCCTGTGATGGCCAGTGAGGGGGTCAGTTCTTCATGTTGCTTCCTGCCAGAGCAGCCATTGCTTCATTCATTCAACAATGATCGAGGTCCTAAAATGGGCCAGGCACTGCTCTAGGTGGAAGGATACTGTGGTGAACAAGAAAGACAAAACTCCTACTCTTGTGGAGCTTATATTATAGGAGAGGGGGAGACAGAGAGAACACAAGTAAGCATATAGCTCATTTTATTTCAGATAACAAGAAGCACTGTAAAAAATAAAGCAGAGAATGTTGGGGATAAAGTGAGAAGCTTCAGTAGGTAGAGTCTCCCAGAGGAGCCAACATTTGAGCATAGATTTGAGTCAGATTAAAAGGGGACTATACAAAGATTTATGGAGGTGGTGCACACTTGTAATCCTAGTACTTGGGAGGCTGAAACAGGAGGATCGCAGATTCACAGCCAGATTCAGCAACTTAGACTCTCAGCAACTTAGTGAGACCCTGTTTCAAAATAAAAATGAGAAGGGCCAGAGGTATAGCTCAGAGGTAGAATGCCCCTGGGTTCAATCCCCAGTGTTTTTGTCTGTCTGTCTGTCTCCCTCCCTCCCTCCTCCCTCCCCCCTTCCCCCCCCCAAGCCAGGTATGATGGCGCACACTTGTATTTGGGAGGCTGAGACAGGAGGAGTGCAGGTTCATGGCCAGCCTCAGCAACTTACTAAGACCCTGTTTCAAATTAAAAGAATTAAATAGGGCTGAGGGTGTAGCTTGGAGGTGGAATGCCCCCGGTACCAAAAACAAAACAAGACAAAACAAAACAAAACAAAAATAGGATTTATAGACAGAAGGAAGCCCACCTGGGAAGAGTGAGGGAAAGAATGGGTAGAGAGAAAGCTGGCAAGGTGAACAGCTTAAGACAGTAGAATTTTTTTCCAAAATATGATGGCTGCAGGAGGATTTTTGTGCAAGAATATGATTTATTTTTGGTACTGGGAATTGAACCCAAGGGCATTCTTCCTCCGAGCTACACCTCCAGCCCTATTTTATTTTTATTTTGAGATGGGGTCTTGCTTAGTTGCTGAGGGTCTCACTAAGTTGCTGAGGCTGGCCTTGAATCTGTGGTCCTCCTGTTTTAGCCTTCCAAGTACTGAGATTACAGGTGTGGGCCACTGTGCCGAGCTAAGAATATGATTTAATATGTTTTAAAAAGCATACTGTACCGGTCATGGTGGCACACACCTATAAAGCAGTACTTGGGAGGCTGAGACAGGAGGATCACAGGTTTGAGGCCAGCCTCAGTAACTTACAGAGACCCTATCTCAAAATAAAAAATAAAAAGCCGGGTGTGGTGGTGCACGCTTGTAATCCCAGTACTTTGGGAGGCAGAGACCGGAGGATCCGGGTTCGCGGCCAGCCTGAGCTCGCTCTCTCTCTCTCTCTCTCTCTCTCTCCTTAGTGAGGTCCTCCGCAACTTCATGAGACCCGGTTTCAAAATAAAGTATAAAAAATAGGGCTGGGGGTGTAGCACAGAGGTAGAGCGCCCCTGCGTTCAATCCCTGGTACCACAAAAAAAAAAAAATAGGGCAGGAGGTGTAGTTTGGAGGTAGAATGCCCCTGGGTTCAACCCCCAATATCTATCAATCAGTCAATCAAATAAAAGGTAGACTATGTCTGCTGGGGTGGGGGTTGACACAATCGTAAGGGGCAAGAACGGAGGCAAGGAGAACAACTGGGAATCTACAGCTGTGGCCCAAGGAAGAGCTAATGATGGACTGGAGGGAGTTAGAGCAGTGGGGCTGATGGGGATTTTCTTTACAGTATAATGGCAGAGTTGCTGGCTTGGATGCAGGGCAGGAAGAATGCAAGGGAGGATAACCATGGGTTGTTTGGTTGGATCACTTGGTTAATGCCGATGCCCATCCGCTTAGAAGGCAGAAGGGAGCAAGGGTGAGAGGAGGGAAAAATCAAAAGTCCTACTTGGTCCTATCACAATCACTTGTATGATCACCAGGGAAGTTTTCAAAAATAGCTTTATTGAGATATAATTTACGTATCATACAATTCAACTATTTAAACTATAGAGTTCAATAACTTTTAGTATAATGTGAATATCTGTGAGAGTTTTACATCTATCACTGCAATCAACTTTAGAGCATTTTCATGACCCCCAAATAACCCCCACACTCCATAGCTGTCTCGCCCTCATTGTCCCCCACGCTGTCCCCACCACCAGGAAACTACTAACCAACTTTCTTCCTCTATCACTTTGCCTTTCAGGACATTTCAGAGAGATGGAATCGTGGGATATGTGGCCCCTTGTGACTGGCTTCTTTCAGTTAACACAATATTTTCAAGGTTCATCCATGTTGTATTGTGTATTAGTATTTCATTTCTCTTTATTGCTGAATAATACTTCATTGAATAGATATACCACATTTTATTTATCCATTCATCAGTCAATGGACGTTTGGGTTGTTTCGACTTTTTTGGCTACTTCGAATAATGTTAAGAACATTTGTGTACAAGTTTGCATGTGGGTATATGTTTTCATTTTACTTGTGTAAACACTTAGAAGTAGAATTGGTGAATCACATGTCAATTCTATGTTTAACTGTATGAAGAGCCAGTTTGCATTCACTCTTCTCCACTCTCTTGCCAAATGCTTATTATCTCTCTTTATGGTTCTAGCCATGTTCGTGTGTGTGAAGTGGTATCTCACTGTGGCTTTGAGTTGGGTTTTCCAGCTGGTAAGGATGTTGAGCATCTTTTCATGTCTTTACTAGCTACTTGTATATCTTCTTTGGAGAAATGTCTCTTCAGATCCTTTGTCCATTTTCAAGTTGGTCTTTTATTACTTAGTTGTAATACATTTTTAGTAGATACAAGTCCTAAACTGATATATGTCTTGCAAAAATGATGTCCTGTTCTGTGGGCTGTCTTTTCACTTTCCTAATGGTGTCACTTGAAGCACAAACATTTTTAATTCTGGTGATGTGGCGCTATTATATTTAAGATACCTAATAGGTAGTTGGGTATGGAAGCCTAGGTTCAAGGGAGAGGCTAGGGCTGGAAATATATTTGAGAGTCATTCATCTATAGATATTATTTAAATCAGCAAGGCTGGATGAGACTAACAGGCAGTGAGTATGGCAG
Organism: Glis glis; assembly: GCA_004027185.1. Lineage (NCBI taxonomy): Eukaryota > Metazoa > Chordata > Mammalia > Rodentia > Gliridae > Glis > Glis glis. Next base: position 6,815 of record PVJS01023342.1, on the reverse strand, counting down.
GAAAAGAAGAATGCAGGGGACTGAGTCCTGAGGCTCTCTAACATTTAGGATTCAGGAAGAAGAGGCAGAGGGATGGCCGAAGGAAGCTGCCAGCTCCTGGAGAAGCCATGGTGGTGGGTCATCCTGAAGGGGAAGATGGACTTGAGATGTGGCGTTGGGTAAGCCAAGTCTGGGGCTGCCTTCACTGAGCACTGGTCCCATAGCTACATCCCACCATCAAGCATATATGTCATCATGTGGTCCCTTCATTGTCGGTACAGATATGTGCTGGGTTCATTCTATGATAGTTTCATTAGCCTACTGGACCTACGCCTTCAAAATCCCCGCTCAAGAAATGCACTCCTAGGAGGAGACTGAAGTACTTAGTTATCTAGGAAAGATTTATGACCTTGTTGAGATTAACTCTTGTTACTGTTAATGGATGTGATGCTGCAAAACTATGACAGAACATATGTCTCACTTTATTTTTTAATGGAACAAGCTAAAAGCCCCATCCCACAGGACCAGCTAATTACACGGAGACTTGAAGACAGAGAGCTCTGAAAGTCTTACCCAGGCCACCTTTTCCCCTTGCTGGGATTGCTATAATTTTTAGAGATTCTGGGATTTCTGAGATCAATAAAAAGGACTTGGAAACAACAGTCTTAAGCCACTAAAGGCTGCTGAAGTGTATTTAAAGCCTGCAGAGGACAGAGGACATGGCTCTCATACACACTAGGAGTATGGTGTCCTTGTCTACAAAGTCCAGCTAGACTTAGGAGATCCTGTTTTCTGTAGCATGTGTGATTTCAATGTTGGCTTTGAATGTAACATGCTCCAGGCAGAAGGAAAAGTCTGGACTCTGTTGAAGGCACAGGGTCCAGGCAGAGAGATCCCCTCTGGGCCGGAGTTGAATTCTGGCAGTGCTGGAGAATCAGCTGAACCATGCGTCAGTTTACCTCTTAATTTCCTGTTCAGCTCCAGGATTGAACAGTACACTTCTCTATCTGGAATTTACCGGCTTGTTCACTTTCTTTTTTTTTTGTCTGCCAAGGTACCACAATGTTCAGGGCCAGTGGGGCAGTGGCTTGCATACAGAAATATCCAGAAAAATAGGCCAGAGACCAGAAGAGCTTGTAGCTAAAAACCTTCTCTCTTAATAAGCTGTGCTGCTAATTTGGTGACCTTCATTGGGGTTCCTGGGCTCAGTGTAGGAGTTAAGAACACGGGCAGGGAGAGAGTGTGCAAAACCTGAGAAAGGCTTTATTATTTCTTATTCCTGAAGACAATTTGGAAACATTAGAATTGGTTCCCAGGAAATGAGGGCGGGTTGTTGGGAGTTTTCTTTTTCTCCTCTGGGACCCCAGTTTTAAGTGTCACCCGGGTGGTGTCATGGGAGGGGGGCTCAGACAGTGGGGGTGGGCAGAGCCAGGAAGCTGGGGAGCTTAAATCATGTGGGGTTCATTTGGTATAAATCAGGGGTATGTCATTTCCTGATTTCCCGACTCAGCAGACTCTACATTCCAGTTATCAATTACACTCTCGGATGGAAGTGGGTCAAATAGGAAAGGGGACAGAAATCTCCAACCTGGGACGTCGTCAAAGGGAAAGAGGGGTCCTGAAGGTAGCATGGGTAGAGGACCCCTCCTCTCCTCCTCTACTAGCCCACAGGCTGAAAATAAAGCCCAGCTTTTATCTCCAGAGTATGGATGGTGTGTGTGTGTGTGTGTGTGTGTGTGTGTGTGTGTGTGTGTGTGTCACGGGCATTCCCTTAGGAACTGCAGAAGAGGCCAAAATGTAACTATTAAAGGCCAGTGGGTTTTTGACAAAACCATCAAGGAAGTCACGCAAAAAAAAAAAAATGGTTAAGAATTTCCCCTATGTGGCAGCATTTGCCCTGCAGAATGAGGTTTGCAAATAGACTCCCCAAACCCCAACCGCAGATCGCTCCAGCTCGGGGACCCTTTTTTCTGCACCTTCCCCCTCGGTGCCCTCCTCCTGCACCCCCAAAGCCTGTACCCAGTCCTAGGGACCCGCCTGGCGAGAGGAGACCTTAGGTACAGGTGGCGAGCCGGGCTCAGTCAGCCTCCCTTTCACGTCCCTCCCCGCCCCTCCCCACCTAGTTCCCAGAGCAAATTCCCAGTAACTGTTTTCCGAGGAGCAGCAGGGCACGCTCGGTGGCGCCGCCTGGGTCTGGGTTCCCCGAGGGTGGGGTGGGGGGAGACCCACGGACCAGGGCTCGGCGGCTTTTCGACTCAGCCGGGATGAACTGTGGCAACTTGGGCAGCTCCCACCGCCGCGCGGAGGCAGAGGCGGCGACAGCGGCGAGGGCGGCGTGGCGCGATTGGAGCGCGTGAAGCCTTGCGCCTCCAGCTCCTCCCTTTCGGCCGCCAGTCCCGGGACTCCCGCTCGGGTGCTCGGGGTGACAGCTGCTGCCGCGCCTGCCTCCCGGGTCTTCGCAGCTCGGTGGGCAAAGGAGGCGGAGCGGACCTGCTCCGGCGCGGAGGGCAACCTGCCGGAGCGGCCCGGCCGCGCGCTCCGCCCCAGCTCCGAGGCGAGCGCAGCCGCAGCGGGGGCCGCGGCCCGAGCCCCGCGTCGCCGCCGGCCGCGGTGGGGGGCGGGCTGGGGGCGGGGCGGCCGGGGCTGCCTTCCCGGGCGCGATCCCCGAGCGAGCGCAGCGCCCCGCGCCGCGGAGCCACCTCCCTGCCGCCCGCTAGCAAGTTTGGCGGCTCCGAGTCCGGCGCGCATCGGGATCCAGGCGCATTTGTTTCCTCCCGACGTTGGTGCGCCCTGCTTGGCGGGGACCCTTGGGAGCAATGCCGATGGATGTGATTTTAGTTTTATGGTTCTGTGTGTGCACCGCCAGGACAGGTAAGCAGGGCTGGGGCGGTTGGAGGAATTCGAGGAGGGGGGAGCCCCGCTGCTTTGCCTGGCGCCCACATTGGCGTAGGAAGCCCTGGAGCCCAGCTCTGCGCTGGTCCGGGGAAGGGTAGTAGCGTGGATTGGTCTCTCAGCTCTCTCTGTCCGGCTCAGGGTGAAAGGGCGAGGAACAGGACTCACGAGCTGCAAGATGCCCCCGAGGAGTGTCCCCTTCCCCGGGGACGCGGCTGCAGGGACTCCGGAGTGAGGGGCGCGGCGAACGGTCGCACCCTCTCGCTCCTAGTACGCAGCTTCCCGGCTCCGGGGAGTCAGATCCGCAGCAGGGCGGGCCCGTGAGCCTCGCGTCCCCGAACTTGACAGGTGCGGTGGAAGCCGCGGTCCCCGAGCCCCGCCGGGCCCGCAGCCCGCAGCCGCGGGACTTGCAACCGCGAGGGAGCGCTTCCGGCCGGCGGGCGCGGCTCGGGCCCGGGAGGACCCGGCGCGGCGCGGGAGAGGGGTGCAGGAGAACCCGGGGTCCCGGGATCGCTCCCCGTCCCTTCCTGACTCTCCCCAGGGGACTCCAGGAGTGCTCTCCTCCGTCCGCCCCCTGCCCCGACGCCCGGGCGAACAACTGTTAGGGGGAATTAGAGCAGCGGAGTCCATCCGGGGAGATTTTCTCAAGCTCCAAATCAATTTTCCCTGGCTATGATCGCAGGCTGCGGGGTGGGGAGGAGCGGAGGACAACCGGCTAATTGTCTCAAGTCGCCACTGGTTTTGCCTCCGGAGACGCGGCTGTGGGGACTCTAAGAGCACCCCCTTCCTTCCGCTTGCACTAACTCCCCTGTCCCCAACTCCCTTGGGGTTCGGAGACTAGCTTGTAGCCGCCTTCTTCAGGGAGCTAGTAGTAGATGCCGGGAGACGGGTGAAGTGTGTGGGGTAGGAAATTGGCAAAATTAGGGCCCGCCGATCCCGAAAGTGCTGGGGATTTTCAGTTCTACGCCAGCTGTCCTCAGTAGTTCTTACCCACCGACTTTGAACCCCAGAGCGGATGTGTGGTGGGTCGCTCTTCCTTTATTTTTCTCTTCTCTAGAGGCATAGCCTCCTTCTCAGCCCGTGGAGCAAGTTTATCCGGAGAGTGCGGAGCAGGGGCGACGGCCCTTGTTTGGTTCAAAAGTTCCCTCTGCGTGTGCCCCAGGCGCCCCTCTTTGGCAGTTAGCCGCCTGAGGATCCAAGAGTTGGACGTGTAGGAGCTTCCAGCTGCTCTTTACCATCTCCCCAGGACTGAGCGGCTTTGCTCTGCTTAATCGAGAGCGTCAAGGAGAGATTTCTCCAGGGACAAAAGAAACCCTCTACCTTTTCTTATCTCCACCTCAGCTTCCCAGCTGCGGAGAGGCCAACACTCAGTCTAGTCTGGAATAGCTGCTTCTTGAATTCAGGCTTATCGGGATGTTAGGCTTCTAAAACTAAGAACACTCTGGAAGGAATGTGTCCCAGGAAGATGACAGGGGAGGCTAGTGCAGGGCTTGGGTCCCCCCCCCCTCGGAGTGTGGGGTGTGGTGCTGGTGGGCATCTTACAAGGAAAAGAAGACAGGGAGCAACTAGGTGGGGGAGGGGAGGCATCCATGGGTCATTTTACACCCTCAAGTGCATATCACGACTAAATATGACTAAATCCTTTGTTCTCATTACTCCTTTGAAAAGTTGCCAAAAAGTGGATGGTGTTTCCAGGGCTCATTGCTTTGTGAAGGAGGTCTTTAAGAATTAGGTCTTGTTTTCCTCCCCACTCCTGGTCCCCTTTAAATCTTAGAAAAAAAAAATTGGATGTAGGGGAAGATTAATTCATGTATTTCTCTTTTCACTCAAGGAACAGTTGAGTGTCTTGCTAGATGCCCACCCCGGATAACTTATATAAAGAGAAAACGAGGTGGTCCTTGACTAATGGGAACTTATCAGTTTAGCTGAGCATCTAGATAGCAAATGGAAAGCATTTTTGTTATATAGCTTGATGGGGGGTGAGGTTATAAGAGGTTTGTATTAAGGAAATACAGAGGAGGCAAGGTGTGGATTAATTCTGGGGCGAGGTGGTGGTGTTCTGAGAAGGCTTCACTCCAGAGGTGACATTTGAGAGTTGTGTCTTGAAGGCTTTGGAGGGATGAAGTGGGAAAGCATTCCAGGCAGAGGGGAAGGCTTGTGCAAAGGCAAAGAGGCACAGAAGGATCTGACCCACCAGCTGTGGTTGTTGCCTGGAGAGCTTGGGTTTTCAATGCCACTTGGTACGACTCCAACACCAGAGGCCACACATTTCTTCTACAAAATCTATATGAAGAATCAAAGAAACAAGGAGGGAGTTATCTCTCGATTCATACACTTACAATTTCTTTTTAGCTTGAGGGGGATAAGGCGGTAACTTTCAGGGGGGCAGGGTCTTTGATTTTGCCCAGAAATCCCCATTTCTACAGCACACATCCATCCTTTTTTTTAGGTAGCAAAGGCTGGCTGGTGATTAGTTTATCAGGATCCACACAGCTGCTTGGAAAGTTTATTTGTCAAGTGAGACAATTGTTGTCTGGGTTGGTAACAGTCTTAGATGAAATAAACATGTGGTTCACTTAGTGAGCTGCTCAGATATCACCGCCTTTTAATGGAAATGAATAGATGATATCAGGCACATTTTAATTAAAGCAAGACTGCAGAGCAGAAGCGGTTACATATGAAAAGATCTAATGATAGGTGTCATAAGGAAGCTGCTTCCATTGCTCTTGTTCAGAGAACTTGTTTTCAAGTGCGAAGTGGAGTTGAGATGCGAGGTGCTGTTCTCTAGTTCTTGTTCTTATTTCTGGGTGAAAAATCATCTAGGACTTCCAGGTGCCTAACTAATAATGCACATTTATAAGGCTACGATAATAGCAATAGCACATCATGTCCTTGAGTTTTCTCCAGTGTCCTGGAAGTATAAAATGCACTCAATGATTATTCCCCTCTTGCTTTCCAGTTTTGGTCACCAGGGTAGGGGGATGAAGGGAATGAATGCCTTTTGCTGCCACCTGCTGGAAAGGAGAGCTTTTTTTTTTGAAGCAATTCCCAGGTGGTTCATTAATTACCAATTGAATAGTGGGACTATGACCATGAGCCCCCAAGTGACAAGAAGCACCTCCAGTGATCATGTAAAATATCAGCCAACTTGGAAAAAGCATAGAGCATATTCTTCGAGAAATTTGCTTTGGAGGTATTAAGAACCGATCAAGTGGTTGTGAGATCCTGCTGGTAAACGAGGTCTTAGAGCATCTTTTCAGCATCATTTGACTCTGCATGGACCAGGAAAACCATGGGCAATGATCCAGATTAGATTTGAAGTGAGTCAGACCCAGAAGTATTTTCTTGGAGCCTCGGCCCTGAACATCAAAGGTGGGCTAAAGTGGGCTTTGGGCTCCAGCACTCCCTGGGCAGGCAGGGCTAAGGAGTGGCCAGCAGCAGCCATAGCCGCAGCAGCGGGTATCCTGGTTAAGGTCGAGGTTCTGAATCCCAGAGCCAGGCCTCCAGTGCCTCTGTGACACTGACATGCTTCCTTCCAGGTTTTTAAAGTATCTCCTCCCCAGGAGCTTTTTATCCTGCTTAATTTTAACTCCTAGCTTCAGTCATTTGTAGAGCTGTTATGTCAAAGTAGAAAACTTTAATCGAGTTTCCTGGGAAAGGGCAGAGCTCCATGCTTGGACAAGAAGCAGAAACATTAAAATAAAAAAAATGTAATGGAACCAACACTCACACTACATAAGGTTCAGGAGAAGCCATGTAAATGCTGCCTTATTAGTAGGTTTTCTGATCCCCTAGGCAGTGTGCAAAGTGCTATCATTTACACATCCTGCTCTTGGCACTGGGCATTTTCATCCTGAAGGGGGCCAATTAAAAAGGGAGATGAAAACCGTATCTGGAAGGCCAATTGATTTCTTTTCTCTTGTTCTGTTTTTTTTTTTTTTTCC
>PVJS01023341.1:0-29705 GCA_004027185.1 Glis glis | reverse complement strand
GAGAGAGAGAGAGAGAGAGAGAGAGCTGAGGCTGGCCGCGAACCCGGATCCTCCGGTCTCCGCCTCCCAAAGTACTGGGATTACATTCGTAGAACTATTATGAATATTTTACAAAGGTGTATTTGTGGCTTCAAATTGTTACTTTTTCTCTGCAGCTCTATCATCACAATGAGTCAATTGCGGTTACAACTATTACAACTATCTATACTCACAGGTGTGATAATGACCCTATTGTTTGAGATCACATCCTACAATACTGTTCAAAAAACCCACAAAAAAACTGTAGAAACAGTGACACATACTGTTACCTGTGAAAGCCTGTTTCTCAGTCACCCCTTATGCATTGTTCTCTCTCCAACTCTTTTTTGCATCATGTCTTATCAAAGCAGCTTTACAGCCAGCTGCTGCAGTGAGGACAAGCCAACAAACCAGTAAGTGGCAGAGCGACTGATAGGACTTCAAAGGGCCTCATTTCTTTCATCTTAATGCTCCTTGGCACCATCACAAAGGTGGCGGTCCCTTCTACTAAAAGAAAACAAAAACCTTCTGTACCTCACCCCCTTTTTATGGTGCTAAGGATTGAACCCAGGGCCTCTCACATGCTAGGCCATCGCCACTGAGCTACATCCCCAGCCTGTTTTAGTTTTTATTTTGAGATGGGATCTCGCTAAGTTGTCCAGGCTGGCCTCAAACTTATTATCCTCCCACCTCAGCCTCTCAAATCTCTGAGATTGCAGGTGTGTGCTGCTGCACCCGATTTCTTCTCTGCTTTTTTAACAGTTTCAGATCGACCAACATTTAAACAGGTGGAAGTAGATAGAGAAAGGTGACTACTCTCTCTGTAAAGCCAGGATCAAAGTTCTAGAGACAAATGATTCTTCTAGGGCCAAAGAGCCTTCAAATGGCGCCAGAGTCCTGAGCCTTACAGGGAGGCCCTGCTGGAAACTCTAGTCTGGCGTATACATCCATGATTGCCGACACTGGTCATGTTTATACACCACCACTTAGTGAGCAAGTACTATGAGCCAGGTAGCATGCTAAACGTTTCATGTGTATCATCCTATCTAATCCTCCCAAAGAACCTAAGAGGAGTTATATTCCCACTTCATTGCTCAGGAAACCGAGGCTCAGAGGCACCCAAGGTCCCCTGGCTAGAGCACATGATAGAACTAGGGGCCGACCCATTGTCTGCCTGACAATAAAGCCCACGATCTTACCTTTGAACCATGAACTTGTCAAATGGACTTGCTGATGGGCTCTTCTGGACTCTACCTGCAAGGCTTTGTTACAAGGAATCCTTTTTCTCCTTAAAGTTTACTTACCTAAATAATTTGAGATTATCTGCAAGCTTAGGGATATCAGTAATGTCCTCCTAAGGAAAAACAGGTAACATTTCATAAGCAGGAATTTCATAGGCGTTGTTCATACTCTGCACCTGCACTGGCCAGTATGGTGGCCACTTGCCACCTGCAGCAGTTAACATTTGAATTAATCAAGAAATAAAACAGAAAACTCAAACTCTTCAGTCCACTAGCCACACTTCCAGGAGTTACCTCTGGAGCGTGGGGAGGGCTGGGAGTGGGGTGGGGAGCACACAGGGGCTCCTAAGAGGCTGGCCCTGAAATAGAAAGTTCTATTTCTTGATTTGGATGTTTACTTGGATGACAATAGTAAGTTGTTAATCTGCACATTTATACCTTTTCCACTTTCTGTATGTCACAGATGACAAAAATGTAAAAAAAAAAATAAAGTCGACCAACATTCCCTGTACCTACCATTCAAGTTAAAAATTTGAGTTAGAAGTAACTACTTTCATGTACAAACAAAACCGTTTGCACTTTTGATGTTAAAGTGGGTAACTGGCTACATCTAGGTCACTGATTAAACTCTCGAAGGAACCTGGTTCAAAGTCCATTCCGCAGTGTAGCTTGGTGCCTGTTTTCAAACTGAGAAGCCTATTGTTCAGTGTCATGCAAAAATATTGTGGAAAGGAGGAGGGAATTTTTCATGTATTCCAGGAAGGATCATTTTCCTGCTGCATTTATTCAGCAGAGAAAGGAGACAAAAAAGAACTCCAATTTCAGGGGGCCTGTGTTTCCAATAACCCTGAGACGGGGCCCTGAATCTCTACAGAGTCCTGGCATCTAGTTTGTATTAAGCGTGATATCAATGTCCTATTTAAAGGCATATGATAATAAAAGAACACATAAGATACGCATAAGAATATAGTGAGTCATTCTTATCCATTATTATAACTACTTAGGTCCAGCTACAATGGACCCACCTCTCTGATTCAATATGATTAAACTAATAATTACTCCCATGATTGAAGAAGTTAAACAAAAGGGCGGCACCCCATGGATGAACCAAGGAGGGGATTCCAGTTACAAAGCTGCCATTCAGCCACTATTCACAGATAAGAAGCAAAGGATGATAGAGCATGCTGTCTTATTTCTTGGTGTTTTACCGGAGAGATTTTGTTTATTTATTTCCTGAAATCAAAAAGGTTTAGGAATGTTTGAGAGTGCCTAGAAAAAGGGCCTCACCTTTGTCAGCCTTGCCCAGTGGAGATGTGTGACCAGGTAACTAGAGAACAAGACTTGAAATCTGCATGGCATTTTCTCTGTCCCGTGCATAGACAGGTTGATTCTTTCTAGACTTTTCCATAAAATTGCGTCCATACTGCATGTGTTATGTAGATCTGACCATGTCTACTTTTTGATACTTTTATCATCACATTCATCATTTTATCATTCATATTCATAGCTGTAATGCACAACTAGTAGAAATGATCCCTTTATATAAAAATTCTTGATATCAGATGACTATTTCTAATTTTAAAAAGTTCATCTGAAATAATTCAAATAAAACTATGTGAAGGTATTACTACACTTTCACTGAGCTGTGGGGAGGGTTGCGGGGAGCAGGGTGGAATGTGGAGGGGACACCCCAAGAGCTGGTTGCACGTGTGTTTGCATCACATTGAACCTTACTATGATGTACAATTGCAATGCACGGATAAAATAATTTTTTAAAGAAAGGTCATCTGTATTTGTCAATTGGGAGGAACAAAGCCGCAATTCTCAGTTATCAGAAAAGTTCATACCAAAGTGTTGTCTGCTTTTCCACCTTCGAGGGTCACTTCCAAGTTAGACAGCGCTGCTTCTACCTCGTCAACCTCAGACTCATTTGTATAGTCCTGTATTTCGGCGGACAAGGACAATTTGCCGATGTGATACTAAAATGAAAACAGGTTTTAGAAATGTTATGAATGCAAACAGACTCATTAGGCATTTCTTCTTTGAAGACAGTTCCCCTGGAATGCTGAACAAACAGTATGAAGAACAAGAAATTTGAAGCAGAACAAACTTGGTCGGTGTCCTTCCAGAGAAAAGACCGAAGTTCTCGTACCTGCAGCGCTGCAAAGATCAACATTTCTTCCTCGGTGCAGTCGATTTCCTCTAAGAGAATAGCCCACCTGGCTTGTTCATAGAGTTGGTTTATCCGGACAGCATCATACTAGAGAAATAAGCAGATATGTGTATGTGAATATGGGGTTACATTTTATTCCACATTACAAAAAATTCTGGAACAACAGAGACCTCCGTGAATCAGATGCACTAAACTTTAGTTCAGGCAACGAGACCAACACCTCTGCCTCTCTGCTGCTGCTGCATGTTGCTTCTCGATCAGAACCTACTTCCCCTAAACATTTTGCTGAGCTTCTTCAAGGGAGAAACCACCTTGGAGTCCATGATTTCCCTTCTTTTTTTTTTTTTGCGGTACTGGGGGTTGAACCCAGGGGCATTCTACCTCCGAGCTCCACCCCCAGCCCTATTTTTTATTCTTTATTTTGAAACAGGGTCTCACTAAGTTGCGGAGGCCTCACTAAGTAGCTGAGGCTGGCCTTGAACCCGGATCCTCCGGTTTCAGCCTCCCAAGTACTGGGATTACAAGCATGCACCACCACGCCCGGCATTTCCCTTCTTTTAATTACATTTCCTTTGGAAGGAAAAACAGAAGGATGATTAACATGATGAGTAGCATAAAACAGAAGGGACCCGGAGCTGATCCGCAAACTCAGTGCAGTCCCGAGCAGAGTCAGTCAGGGATTTTTAAATGCAACTTCATGCTAATTCTCAGGTTAAGCTGGAAGACACACTGTTCAAATATTGCCAAGAAAAATAATTTGAAAAAGAAAAACAATATGAGGGAGGGATTTGTCCCCTCAGACATTAAAACACACCATAAACCTGCAGTAATTAAAACAGTGTGGCATTGGTATGGCGGCCAAGTGTCCATAAAGCAATATCTGGATACAGATGTATGTATGCATGTATATTTAATGTAAGATAAAAAGCTATTGCATATCAGCAGGGGAAGAAAGAATTCAATACTATATATAGTGTTGGAAATGCCTAGCTATTTTGGGAACAAAAACCCCAAACAAAAAAAAATTACTTTACACTATCCCCAAATACAAATGACAGATGAATTACAAATTAAAGAGACAAGTCCACCCCATACCCACTATGATGGCTCTACTCGAAAGACAGGTAAGAGCTAGTGTTGGTGAGGATGTGGAGAAATCGGAACACTTTCTCTTTGCTGATGGTGCAGCCTCCTGATAAATACTTTGGTAGTATTTAGAGAGTTAAACATGAAATACGACTAGGCAATTCTGATTCCTATAGATCTACCTCCCCCAAAAGTGAACACAGTGCCTCAAACAGACTTCCACACCAATGTCCACAGCAGCATTACCCACGATAGCCAAAAAGTGGGAGCAACCCAAATGTCCATCAATGGATGAACAGATAAACAAAGGTGGTATATGCATACAATGGAATATTATTCAGCCTTAAAAAGGAATGAAATTCTGATACATGATACAACAAGGATGGCCCCTGAAGACATTACACTAAGTGAAATAAGCCACACATAAAAGGACAAATAGTGCATGATTTCACTTCTATGAACTACCTAGAATAGGCAAATTCATAGAGAAAGGAAATAAAATAGAGGTCACCAGGAGTAGGAGGAAGAGGGGAAAGGGAATTATGGTTTAATGGGTATGATGAAAAAGTTCTGGAAATGGCTCATGGTGATAGTTTCACACATCTTGAATGTGCTTAACGCTACTGAAATGCCACCAAAAATTGTTAAGATGGTGGATGAGTTGTACATATGTATACTGTACTAAAATGAAAAAGTAAAAAAAGAAAAAAAGTCCAACTCAGACTTGTACATGAGCATTGCTAGCAGCATCCTTCATAGGAGCCAAAAAGTGAAAGCTATTCTAATGTACATTGATGGTGAATGAATACATACAGTATATACCTAAAGTGGACTATTACTTGGCAATAAAAATGTGTATATACACTACAATATTGATAAACTGAAAATATGCTGAATGAAAGAAATCAGTCACAAAGTACAGCATGTTGTACAAATCTGCTCATAGGAAATGTCTAGAATACCCAAATCCCCAGAGACAGAAAGGAGACTGATGGGGCTCAGGGCTGGGAGGGCTGGAGGGGAATGGGGAGTGACTGCGGATGGGGGGTTCTTGTTGGGATGACCCAAAGGTTCTGTAATTTGATAGTGGTCAGGGTTACACGCCTCTGTGACTATATTAAAAACCATGGAATTGCACATAGTAAATAGGTGAATGTATGGGGTATAAATTACAACTTAAAAGATGTTATAAAAAACCTAAACATAAAAAACAAATTATAATTAGAAGGAGACATGAGAGAGTACTTTCTGTAATCTCTGCATGGGGAAGGGCTTTCCTTTTTCTTCAGGTGCTAGGGACTGAACCCGGGACCTGGAGCATACTAAGCACGTGCTCTTCTACTGAGCTACACCCCATCCCCAGGGAGGCCTTTCTAAGCAAGACAGGATGCCTAAAAATTATGACGCATAAGGTAGAATTGACATCCTAAAATTAAACATCCATAATTCACAGTGCCCCAGCTGGCATGGTGGCGCACGCCTGTAATCCCAGTACTTGGGAGGCTGAGACAGGAGGAACGCAGGTTCCAGGCCAGCCTCAGTATCTTAGTGAGCCCCTCAGAAACTTAGCGAGACCCTATTTTAAAATAAAAAATAAAATAGGGTTGGGGGTATGGCTTGGAAGTAGAATGCTCCTGGGTTCAATCTCCAGTACCACAGACAAAAACAACAACAACAGCAACAATAATACTTCATAGTGCCCTTAAAAACCAAACAAACCAATCCATTAGGTGAGTAGTAATGTCTCCTGAGTTGTCATTTGCACAATGATTCCCTGGGGGTTATGCACCCCAGACGCAAGCTAGAGCCGTGGGCATTAACTTAGGTCTCAAGAGACCAAGGACTGAGCGGGAGCCTCTCCGCAGCGATGACAAGGTGTAAGGTGATTTTGAAGAAGACGCCCGTTAGGGACGCAAGGGCAAGGTGGACACCGGCCTTAAATTCAGAACCAAGGAGAAGACAGAACACTGGGAAAGATGAGAAAAGGGTCAAAACAGAAAGGTTGGCTGAGGCAGGATCCTTGAACGAGTGCCCAGCGGTAAATGGAAAAGAGCAATATGCACAAAACTGGACTGGGAGGAGGACGAGTCACCGCGCACCCGAGGACCCGTCACAGGGTTTGTATCTTCTACCTTGGGCCATTTAGCTGCTGACTGGCAGCTCCACAAATGGTTAATCAGGAGCAAGGGAAGGGCCGAGGGTCAAAGGACTTATTCCACCCCTCGTTAGTTGTCCGCATGGATTTGAGATGGGGACTGAAAATGGAGTTGGGGACCGGTTGTGGTCTTTATTGATAGAGGTAAATCAAGCCTTTCTCAAAGACTTCTCAGCATTGCACTGGGGCTCCTGTACCGCCTCGTGGTCCCGGCTTGTTCAGGAGAACCCGTCCTTGGCCCCCCCGTGACACACACTTGCTCTGTTTCTTTTCTTTTTTTTTTTTTTTGTGGTACTGGAGATTGAACCCAGGGGCATTCTACCTCCAAGCTACACCCCCAGCCCTATTATTTTTATTTATTTATTTTTATTTTGAAACAGGGTCTCACTAGGTTGCTGAGAGTCTTGCTAAGTTGCTGAGGCCGTCCTCAAACCTGCAATCCTCCTGTCTCAGCCTCCCAAGTACTGGTATTACAGGCATCCACCACCACGCTGGGCTGGGACACTTGCTCTTGTCCCTTCATTCCTGTGAATGCCGAGGGCCAGTCCCCACCCCACTGGGCACAGAGCCCCTGGGAGATTCCTGCAAACTCAGGGACAGCTCACCATGCTCACTAGAAACAAAAAGACGGAAATTCAAAGAACAATATATGCATGTCGCATGTCAGACTAACCCAGCAGAGATCAAGAGACCACACAAATAAATCCATCCTGATTTTAATAATGAAATGACTCAATTTTACACTTCCATGCATTTGCATTAAGAAAGAGAGAGAGGGAGAAAAGTTTCTTACCTTAGGATTCAAATCAAAGAAAGTGTAGTATTTAAATCGCAATAGCAGTTGCTCATCCTCTTGTATTCCTTGTTCCATGAGGGAGCGGGAGGAATCTAGCCAACTAGAAAATAATAGATGGGTTTTATTTTTATTTATTTATTTATTTTTGTGGTACCGGGGATTGAACCCAGGGGCATTCTACCTCCGCGCTATACCCCCGGCCCTATTTTTTATACTTTTTTTGAAACCCGGTCTCACGAAGTTGCGGAGGGCCTCACTAAGGAGAGAGAGAGAAAGAGAGAGAGAGCGAGCTGAGGCTGGCCGCGAACCCGGATCCTCCGGTCTCTGCCTCCCAAAGTACTGGGATTACAAGCGTGCGCCACCACGCCCGGCTAATAGATGGGTTTTAAAAGCCAGTCAATTTCACGTCTGTAACCATTATATTATGTTATATCTTATACTACATACTTTGTGTTTATATGAATGTGTATATATATAAATATCCTTGAACAAAGAAAGTAATATCACAATCAGTAGGCACATAATAGCTTGTATTTACATTTTATCTTGTAGTTTTCAGGTGATATATATATATAAATGTGTGTGAATGTACATTTGTATGTGAATATACAATGCAAAAAAGCTTTCAATCTTGGGAATTATCCAGAGACTTGATTATTTTGATATAAAAAGAAAGGAATGATACCTCTTCAGAATTTTTACCTGGAGAACTTTTCCCTTACTATATATATAATATTTATATGTAATATGTATATGTAATATATATCTGTATGTATATACATACACACATATACATATCACCTTAAAACTACAAGATAAAATGAAAAAATAAGCTATTATTGTGTTCTTACTATTTTTGTGTGTGTACATGTGTATGTACATCATACATACATACATACATGTGCACATACATCACCTTAAAAACACTGACACTTTAAAGTAACCCACTAACGGAGAAGGGGCCAGGCAGCTGTTATTCTCTGTTTCATGGGTGAGGAAACTGAGTTTCGGTGACCTCAGATGGTCACTTGAGGTCAGAGCTGTGTGGTGGAGCCAGCAGGACAGTCTGTCCGTGTTGTCTGCACTGCCGACCACTGCGCCAGGTAGTACCCCCCCCCCCCCCAGCAAGGCCTGTCCTAGCATCTAGAGCTTTCTGCAATGGGAAAAACATTCCCATCCGTGCTGCCCAAAACATTCACTGTGGCTGTTGAATATTTAGACATGGTTAATGCCACATGTCAATCGTAATTAATTTAAGTCCAAATTTAAATTTAAATATTCACATGTGGCCCTGGTTCCTGCACTGGCTGGCGTTGTTTTAGAGTTGAAAAATCAAAGCTGGTTGATGGTGAGGGTGGGGATTAAACATTAATAACGAAATGACCTGGGGATGAGTGTCCCTAACACCACTGAACAGAATGGCTTGTGCTGCCCGTCTGTGAGGCTCTGTGGAGGGACAAAGATGGCCAAGGTGCAGTCTCCACCCTAAAGAAGCCGACACCTGGTTAGGGGGACCATGCCTCAAGGTAAAGGCAAGGTGACACTGGAAAGGTGAAGTGTCAGAACTGCAGGCAAGTGCCTGACCTCGACTGGTGAGACCGGAGGCGGCCTGCGGTGGAGCCTCAGGACACGCTGGGACTGAGCAGTCGGGACAGGCAAAGGGGGGTGGTCCTGGAGGTGGAATGGGGCCACGGGGCCACAGTAGCATACAGACACCCCGCAGGAGCCAGGTCTCACAGGGAGCTGAATGCCGTTAGTGAGTTTGACTTTATTTGGTGGGCAAGGGCGGACAAAATAAGAGGCAGTTTGAGAAAGGTCTGGGTGCATTTTTGGAGACCATTTCAAACAAAGGCTCAGGACTTGCTCCTTAGAAGGCCTCAAGAGAGAAGTGGTATTCTAGAAAGGATGACAAGAGCCGGGTGGACCAGGTGGTCCCCGACTGGCTCATGGGGACCAACATGCTTGTAAACTGCTCTGCATCCCATAACATACACTGTGTACACCTGCAGAGGCAAAGAATTATACATACATATGGCAATCCACTGAGCTATCCCAACACACGGATCCTGTCACACTTTAAAGGCACTGAAATGACCACAGGCTATAGTAGCGTTCATCCTGTCTGTCTGCTAAAGTTTGCACCAACTTTTGCTAATGAAGCCCCATTCCCAGGCCTATTAACTTTAAACTTAAATACCTGTTTCAAAAAAAAAAGGGCTGGGGGTGTATCTTAGAGGTAGAATGTCCCTGGGTTCAATCCCCAGTACCACAAACAAACAAACAAACAAACAAACAAACCTAAGCCCCTCCCCCATCTCCAGGACAACTCTCTTATGGAGCCCGCCCTTACCCTGCGTTGAACTTGGTTTTATCGATCAGAGACCGAGGTTGGTACATGTCCGCCAGTGCCTCTGGTGCCTGGGGCGGCTGGCTGAAGGCGAGGATGCTGCAGTTTTGTTCCGTCAAAGGGCTGTCACTGAACCAAGTCATGGTGGAGGAGGCCGGCGTGCCGTTGACGGGGTCATATGTAGGCGTCATGGTCTTACTGTATAAGCCAGGACTTACTGCAAGGCAAGGAGGAGATGCACTCTAATAGGAGATCCCAGGCAGAGATCTTTAGGAAAGAAGTACTCGTATTCCTTATCCCAAAATGAAACCTGACTTTGAATGTCTGTGTCATTTAGAGTGACGCTAGGAGGCCTGATGGCAGGGAGTTGGCTTATACACAGGCAGAGATCTTGTCTGTATATTCAGCTCCTGACAACTCAAAGATGTAAAAGCTTCCCCAAATCAACACAGATAAATGTTGACAACCACTTCTTTTCTAATAATTTGAACTTCTCTTATTGCAGCAAAAGTCCTGATGCTATTAGAGAACTGGAAACCTCATGGAATGCAGGGCCAAAATATGTTTTAGACAGCTCCTTAAATAACAGCACTTGCTAATTTTAAGAATCCAGCAGGTCAGTCATCTGGCTCTGATCTGCATAAAGTAAATAGCTCTTCTATTCTTTGTATTGGAATACACAATGCAAGAAAGCTCTCAGTGTTGTAAACAATCCAGAGACTTGATTGTGCTGATATAAAAAGAAAGGAATGGCACCCCTCCAGAATTTTTACCTGGAGGACTTTTCCTCTTACCTAGTGAGAAACCGAATTCAGAAAATAATTACACAAAGATAGAATCAGGAAAAGAGAAGTATATTTGAGTGATCCAAATGATCTCCTTTCTATATCACTCTTTTATCCTAAATGCATGGCCAGGTGTACTAAAAATTTGCATTCATCAGCAACATAAGATATGCAATTACAATAATGAATTATTAAGCATATATATTTATAGAAAAAAGTATGAAGAAAACTTTTGTGTTTTTTTTTTTTTTGCGGTACCGGGGATTGAACCCAGGGGCATTCTACCTCTGAGCTACACCCCCAGCCCTATTTTTTATTCTTTATTTTGAAACAGGGTCTCACTAAGTAGCTGAGGCTGGCCACAAACCCACGATCCTCCGGTCTCAGCCTCCCAAGTACTGGGATTACAAGTGTGTACCACCACGCCCGGCTTAACTTTTGTTATTTCTAATCTTAGCTTATATCTCTTCCTCATATCCTCAGTCCTGCGATTTTATTCCTTTTTGTTTGAGGAGGAGAGAGAGAGGTTTAATCTATATTCACAAAGTAAAATAATAAATCTTACCCGGTGAACCTGAAATTGTTGGAGAACTCTCTAGATTTAGAATATCTTCAATTACAGGCTCCTTATTATTTTTATCTTTCTTCTTCTTTTTCTTAAAATAGTCACCAGAAGGCTTTAACAAGGAAAGTTCTTCTGGTCTCCTAATATCTAAAAATAAAACGACAAATGACAAAAATTAAAGAGAATAAAAGTAAAGAGTAAACAGAAAACTCCATCCGAGACTTGGACTCATTTCGTGCCTTTGACAGCATCTCTCAGGAAATTCCTGAGAGTAAACGCAGCTAATTGCCCCCCTTTGGAAGAAAGAGGGGAGCAGAGACCCTTTAAGTGCCTGTGTGGGAAACAGTGAAGGGAGATTCAGTCTAGCACAGTTTCCAGTTTGTTTAATTTATTATGAAAATACTTCAAATGTACCAAAGCAACGGGATGATATAGCACCCCCTTCAAGTGCTCACGGCCCAGCTGCAACCACTTTCAGCGTTTTGCAGTTCTTGTGTCTTCTATTTACCACCAACTTTTCTCTCCTTCCTTCCTTCCTTCCTTCCTTCCTTCCTTCCTTCCTTCCTTCCTTCCTTCCTTCCCTCCCTCCCTCCCCCCTTTCTTCTTCCCTCCCCATCCCTCCTTTTTTTTTGTGTGGTACTGGGAATTGAACCAGGGGAGGTCTACCTCTGAGCTATATATACCCACAGGCCCTCTCTTTCTTTTTGGTACTGGAGATTGAACCCAGGAGAATTCTACCTCCAAGCTACATCCCCAGCCCTATTTTATTTCTTATTTTGAAACAGGACCTCACTAAGTTAGCATGTACTGGCCTTGAACCTGCGATCCTCGTATCCCAGCCTCCCAAGTATTGGGATTACAGGTGTGTGCCACTGTGTTCATTTTTTATTGTTTGTTTGTTTTTTAAATAACCACCAGGGGCCTGCCTCTTCTGAAGACTTTTGTCCTTCACACTGCCCGGCAGCTCCTTTCACGGCTGGGGCCGACGTCCTCACGCCATTTCATGTCTTCTTGGCCCCCACCATTTTGGTGCAAGCTCCAAGAACCTACATTTCTCTGCCCAAGGGCTCGCTCTCGTGGCAGGCCAAGGTCCCCACCCTCAGGGAATTCACATTCCCAGAGAGCACCCTCAGTGGTGCATGAACACCCTTGCCACCAGGGTGGGAGTCCTGAAGCTGAGACTACACCAGCTTCCTGAGGTCCCCGCTTGCTCACAGTGTGACCTGGCTGGTGACACACTCTTGGTGGTGGTCTGTGGCTGGCCCCGAACCTCACTCTCCCACCCACATGTAGCATTTCCTGGCATCAGCTCTCAAATAAATGACTTGTACTCGACTCCTTTCCTCAGATCTGCTTCTGGAGAAGCCAGACTATGACAACGCCCTCTTCCCCATTCCTCCAGCGCAGGCGTGACTGCTGATCAGAGGTGCTGGTAAACATTGACCTCCTTCCCAGGGAAAAGCCGAGAAATGTGGGTGACTGAGGTCCCTGGTAGAGCTCCTGGAGTCAGCGCGCTGGTCCCTCCTCGATCCTCTCGTCCAGTCAGCTCACACATTAATGTGGGTGACTGAGGTCCCTGGCAGCAGTCCTGGAGTCAGCGCGCTGGTCCCTCCTCGATCCTCTCGTCTAGTCAGCTCACACATTCACACACTGCCCGCGGGAAGCTGCACTCTCCCGCCACCTGGATATCTGCTGCTTGCCAGGTTGCAAGACACACCTGTGGCCATTCACAACTCATTGTTCACGCACAGGCCTGGTGATGAACCAAAAGTTCCAGCGCAAACACTAAACATAAAACGAAACAATCACAACAAAAACACCCCTCTCCAAGCCCAAGAGCTGTGTCTTTTTTCCCCTAAGGGAAAAACCATTATACTAGTAAGGCTGATTTAGCTTCAGTGACCAGATAGAAAAGGTCAAGCAGAGCCCTTAAAACTACGATGAAAACATTAACAGGAAAAGAGGACATCTGGCTGCTGTGTCTATTGCTGTTTATTTCAGAGCCTCAAGTTTTTGGCCTTAGCTCTGATGTGTACTTCTAGTCCTCTGCAGTGTGTGGAATATACCATTTTACTTAATCACTTAATTTGTTTTTGAATCTTTATTTATTTATTTATTTTTTTTTTTGCGGTACCGGGGATTGAACCCAGGGGCGTTCTACCTCCGCGCTACACCCCTGGCCCTATTTTTTTATACTTTATTTTGAAACCGGGTCTCACGAAGTTGTGGAGGGCCTCACTAGGTAGAGAGAGAAAGAGAGAGAGGGAGAGAGAGAGAGAGGGAGAGAGAGAGGGAGACAGGGAGAGAGAGAGAGGGAGAGAGAGAGAGAGAGAGAGAGAGGGAGCTGAGGCTGGCTGCGAACCCGGATCCTCCAGTCTCTGCCTCCCAAAGTACTGGGATTACAAGCGTGTGCTACCACGCCCGGCCTTGAATCTTTATTTTTAATTAATAGATTTTTTTGGTACTGGGGATTGAACCCAGGGGCATTCAACCTGAGTTGTACCTCCAGCCCTTTTTATTCTTTATTTTGAAACAGGGCCTCGCTAAGTTGCTGAGGCTGGCCGGGAACCTGCGATTCTCCTGTCTCAGCCTCCCAAGTACTGGGATTACAGGTGTGTGCCACCGCCCCCAGCTTGGAGTCTTTATTAGAATATTACTGAAAGCAAGGTGTCCTCCTGTGTGCCATCTGCCCAGGATGCATCAGGGGCACTACTGGAATGGTTTCAGTCACCATTCTGGCTGCTGTGACCAAAGAATCCTGACCACACCACGTAGAGGAAGGAACATCTATTTGCTCACAGTTCTGGAGATTTCAGAGGTTCAGTCTGTGTTAGGCCAGGTACATATGCAGAGCTCAGGGCATGGAGGCAGGGGGAAGAGAGAGGGAGAGAGCAAGGGCTCCACTCTCACATCATGGAGGCCAGAAGCAAGAGATGGAGATTCAACACACAGCACAGTCCCCAAGGCCACACTCCCAGGGACCCACCTCCTCCAGTCACACCCCACCTGCCTAGGTTACCACTCAGTAAATCCATTACAATGGATTATCCACTGATGAGATTACATTCCTCATTACTTAATTATACAACTCTGAACATTGATACATGAGCTCTTCCGGGGATATTCTATACCAAAACCATGACGGGAACTTGCACTCTGTAACGGAAGGCTCCATTTACTCATTCACTCAACAGTTATTAGGCAGTTAGCCTGCACCAGGCGTTGTGTTAGGAATCAGGAACATGCACATGCCCATGGAGGCTTTCTGCCCTCGCTGTTTCATGCCATACTGGCCCTCAGCCCCCAACATCGGCATTCCCAATCCTACTGATACTTTCCCCCTTTTTCTCTACCTCCCAGCCCCTTTCAGCATCCTATATTTTTCTTACTTATTATGTTTGTTGGTTATTATCTGTCTCTGCCTGCTAGAATGTAAGCTCCAAGAAGGCAAGGAGTTTAGCAGTCTTTATAACAAATGTCTCCCTGGCATTCCCCACGCTGTCCGCCACAGAGCAGGCACTCAACAAATATTTTTTGAATGGTAAATGAAGCTGTTCATAGGTAAGTGGAGGAGAGAGATCACTCACTGATATACTATATAGTCTGTGTTCGAATGCTGACTTTTAGTCTTAGAGCCAGAGAAGACACTTATATATACTTTTGAAAGAAGTGAAATAAGGACACCTTCATGGAGCAAGCTTCCCTCCTATCATGGAGTCTCATTAAAAAGAAATGGTTTAAGTTGTGTTATCTCCATGGCTTTGGATGCCAATCCACAAAGAACTAGGCTCCTGTTCACAATCAAGTGTGCTTTGATGCTTACATTTCACAAGTAACTGTTGTGGACAGAGTTATTTACTGGAGCCAGGTGTCAATGAAGCAATGAAGACAATACAACTCCATAATCTCTAATACATAAATGACACATCAGCTCTTACAGGGATGAAGGAGTTAATACAGCCTCCTTTTTTTGTTTGTCTTAAATATAACAATGATTTATGTATGGCTTGGAGAAATGAATTTGTGGGGGCAGCAATCTTAATGGTTTGTCTCTTCTATTTACAAATGTCTTTTTTTGTGATACTGGGGATTGAACCCAAGGGCATTCCACCTCTGAGCTATACCCTCAGCTCTATTTTTTATTTTGAACCTGTGCCTCTAGTTGCTGAGGGCCTTGCTAAGTTGCCAAGGCTGGTCTCAAACCTGTAATCCTCCTGTCTCAGCCTCCCCAGTACTGAGATTACAGGCATGCCCCACCATGACTGGCTACAAATGTCTTTTGAAACAGCTTGATGCCGTGTGGGAATGAATCTGGTGTATGCCAATGATGTCCCATTTAGTTTAACTCTATTTAATGGCTGCAGTACCCAGAACTGGGCTTGGGAGTCGGCTTCCTAATAAAGGAGTGTTTTTTGGCCAACTGTGCCGGCAGGCAGAAAACACATGTTACTTTCTTGTCTTCCTCTGTGGAGAGTCTAAAGGGCACAGGGCCTCTGCAGGGTACTCACTCAGGGTTTTGCAGATATCACTGACGGACTTAAACACCACGGCAGAGAAGCTGACTCGCAACCTCACTGTCTTCATGTTGGGTAGGCGCAGGCGCAGCATCTTATGTTGAGGGGTGAAGAGGAGCTTGGCATCGGCCTGCACCCCATATTTGTCCAGGGTCCAGTGGGTCTTCAGAAGCCAGCAATGCTTCTGTTCCCACCAAAGGGCAAAGTCTGACCAGTCTTGGGCTATGTCTGCAAAAACAGAAAACACAAATCAGCAAAAGGAGAGAGAGGGAGAGCCAAAGGAGCACGGAGGTCCAGACGCCCAGCATCCACGCCGTCGCGGGTAACTGAGCTTTAGCTCTCCATAGCTCTTTACGGCTCAACGCTCAACAATCTTTGGCTTCCCTCCAGAGTCTTCAAGGTGGGGCAGGGAGTAAACAATGTCTAGTCTGAACCCTACCGTCATTTACACTGAAACATTGTGGAAGGAACACAAGCCTACGTTTTTTTGTCTTTGATGAATGCTCAAGTTCTTTTTCCTAAAATCCCTCTGTACCATTGTCTTTCCTGGGAAGGCCAAATGCAGTTGGTGTTGTTTAATTAATTTGCATCATTTAGCCTAGCGTGGTGGCACATGCCTGTAATCCCAGTACTTGAGAGGCTGATATAGGAGAATTGCAGGTTCAAGGACAGTCTCGGCAACATAGTGAGGCTCTCAGCAACCTAGTGAGACCCTGTTTCAAAAACAAAAAATTAAAAAAGGGCTGGGGGTGTAGTTCAGAGGTTGAATGCCCCTGAGTTCGATACTCCCAATACAAAAAAAAAAAGAGAGAGAAACAGAAAAAAAATGTCTCCTTACAGTTGGGTGCAGTGGCACACACCTGCAATCCCAATTACTCAGAAGGCTGAGGCAACAAGAGGGACTTTAAATAAAGGACAAACCCCAGTGGAGTGATGGCGGGGTCTAAGGGAAGATGGTGGTGGGGAGGGAGAATTAATGAAAGAAACAGTTTCAGTGACATTATGCACACATATGAAATGATCAATACCAATCTCAATATCATGTCCAGGGTTGGGGGGAAGCAGTGGGGGAAGGGATGGTGGGTGGGGGGAGAAGCTCACCAAGTGCTGTGTGCAGGTATGACCCTCTCACTCTGAACTACATTATGATGTGAGACTACAATGCACCAATAAAAGCATTTTAAAAAAGAAGAAGGCTGAGGCAGGAGGATCGCAAGTTCGAGGCCAGCCTGGACAACTGAAGAAGGCTCTGTCTCAAAATAGAAAGGGCTGGGGCTGTAGCTCAGTGGTAGAGCACCCCTGGATTCAATCCTCAGTACTGGAAGAAAAGAAAGAAGGAAGGATGGAAAACAGAAGAGAGAGATGGATATGTCCTTATACCACTGGATCACAGGGGAGTATTGACGCTCCCGATGTCCACACAGAAGTTCTGTAAAGCTGACTTCCTTCTTCCTAGGAATGCCCCCCTCGTCAGCAGCTCCGCCATATTCCCTCTTCCCAACATCTACACCAAAATCGAAGTGGCGTGCTTCCTCCCTCTCAGCGTTAGCGGTGACCTTGAATCTTTCCTCCTCTACGTTGATTTTCTCAGGTGTTTAATCATGCTATAAAAAGCTGCCGAACACAACCAGTCACCTGTAGTTTTTCTTTAAATGGTCTCACTTTGCATTTTAATTAGAAACTTTTTCTCTTGATGCTATTGGTAGAAGTATAAACTGGTACAGTCACTTTGGAAAGCCCTATGACCCAATTCCTTTGTGTGTTATGTATCTGCTGTGGTTTGGATGTGGTTTGAGTGTCTCCCAGGGCTTCAGGTGTTGAGGGTTGAGCCTCATTATTAGGAATTAAGAAGGTGGGAACTTACTCTGAGGTATCTGGAGGTGGAGCCTTTGGAAAGTGATTGGGACTAGAGAAGGTCATTAGAATGGAGCCCCTACGACTGAATCCTGGTGGCTTTATAAGAAGGGGGAGAGAGACAGGACATTGACCACATACTCCTCATCTCTTGCCATGTGATGCCCTGTGCTGTCTTGGCAGTCTGCCAACAAGAATGCGATAATCAGATGTGGCCTCCAGACCTTTAACTAGAACCACGAGCCAAAATAAACCTCTTTTCTATTTAGAGTTGCCCAGCCTCAGGTATTTAATATAGTAATGAAAAATGAACTAATATAATACCCAATAGGAATGTTCACCAAAAGACAATTATTATAGCCAGGCATAGTGGGGTAAGCCTAGAATCCCAGCTACTTGGGAGGCTAAGGTAAGAAGATTGCAACTTCAAGGCCAGCCTGGGTAACTTTAAGAGTCTGTCTCAAAATAAAATTTAAAAAAGGGGTGGCATATAGCTCAGCAGTAGAACATTTGTTGCACAAGGCTGTGGTTCAATCCTTATTACCATAAAAAAGCAATTATTACATATTCTACTATCTCTAAGAACTGAAAATGGAAAAAATTCAAATGTCCAACAGATAAGAGGATAAGCTGTGGCAGATTCACACAATGGAATTACAGCAATGAAAATAAATGAACTGCAACTGTAAGCAACACTATGGATTAATCTCTCAGACACAATATTGGTGGAAGATGTGCAAGAGTGTATCCTGTATAATTCCATTATATGAGGTTAAAAACAAGCAAAATGTTTACTGTGGTGTTAGAGGCGAGGACAGTGGTCACCCTAGGTAGAGTAGTGACTGGGAGCGGTCAGGTATGGGGCATGGGTGGCAGAGCAGGCGGGGAACTGGTAATTATCTATTTAATCGGGTGCTTAGTTATGTAACTCTGAAAATTTGTTGAACTATACCCATACACATATTACATTTCAATCGAGACTTACTTTAAAAAGACGTTATCTCATTAGTATAAATGAAAAGCCAGTATCAAAGGCCTTGACTAAAAAGTAAAATACACGTAAAGAAAATAGAACATTATTAAATTCTAAGGCCAATAATGTTGACACGTGCACTCCTGATGTGAAGAATCTGACCCTAGCCAGGTGTGGTGGCACACGCTTGTAATCCCAGTAGTTGGGAGGCTGAGACAGGAGGATCGCAGGTTCGAGGACAGCCTCAGTTACTTAGTGAGGCCTCCGCAACTTAGTGAGACCCTGTTTCAAAATAAAGAATAAAAAAATAGGGCTGGGGTTGTAGCCCAGAGGTAGAAGGCCCCTGGGTTCAATTCCCAGTACTGCCAAAAAAAAAAGAATCTGACCCGAAGACATCTCCTTCTTTGTTTAAACTAGTACAGAGCACATGGTGGGCAAGCGGTACGGTCTGGCCCTGGAGTGTCCCGCAAAGCCTTGTGTGTTGAAGGCTTGGTCCCTAGTTGGTGACATTACTGGGGGTGCTGGGAACTTCTGAGGTGGGACCTGGTTGGAGGAAGCAGGTCACTGGGGGCCGGTGCTGGAAGGGTTTATCGTCCCCTTGCCCTTGCTGGCTTCCTGGCTGCCATGAGTGGAGTGACCTCCTCTATCTCACACTTGTTCCACTATGACGTTCTGCCTCCCTCAGGCCCAAAGCAAAGGGGCCAGCCGAACGTAGGCTGAATCCCCTGAAACGCCGAGCTGCAATCAGTCTTTCCTCCTGGAAGTTGATTTTCTCAGGTATTTTGTCCAAGTGACAAAGGCTGATTAATACAACCTTAAAAGACACATCAGGCCGGGCGTGGTGGTGCACGCTTGTAATCCCAGTACTTTGGGAGGCGGAGACCGGAGGATCCGGATTCGCGGCCAGCCTCAGCGCGCATGCGATCAATCTCTCTCTCTCCTCTCTCCTCTCTCTCTCTCTCTCTCTCTCTACCTAGTGAGGCCCTCCGCAACTTCGTGAGACCCGGTTTCAAAAATAAAGCATAGAAAAAAATAGGGCCGGGGGCGTGGCACGGAGGTAGAACGCCCCTGCGTTCAATCCCCGGTACTGTAAAAAACAAAACAAAACAAAAAAAGACACATCAGGGCCGGGCCTGGTAGTGCACACCTGTGATGCCAGTACTAGGGAGGCTGAGACGGGAGGATCATGGGCTCCAGGCCTGCCTCAGCACCTTAGTGAGACCCTGTTTTCAAATAAAAAAATATAAAAATTGCTGTGGGTATAGTTTGGAGGTAGAATGCCCCTTGGTTCAATCCCCAGTGCCAAAAAAACCCAACCCAAACCAAACCAACCAAACCAAACCCCCCAAAACGAACAAACAACCCACAATGAAAAATAGACTTTATCATTGAACGATAAAGTATTAAAAGAGAATTGACACAGTAGTCTAATGTCATGTCACCTAAAATCACCTTAGATGTCACCAGTGGAATGAACCTTGTCCATGGGGAAGTACAGCTCTCTGCCTACCGGGGAGCTTCAGTTTGCCACCAGAGACTCAAGTGTTTACAGAGGTGGCTGGATTCAGTTTGAGCTCTTGCAGGACCCCCTATTTTTCCTCTACTTCCTGGTGGAGGTTGGGGACAAGGAGAAGGGGCATGCTCTCTGGGCCACTGTGGGATGGATGACCAGAAAAACCTATGTGGGCAGGCAGCCAGACTTGCCACATAATGGTGATGTATCAGAAGGTTCCTTCCTTCCTTCCTTCCTTCCTTCCTTCCTTCCTTCCTTCTTTCCTTCCTTCCTTCCGTATTCTACCTCCGAGCTACACCCCCAGACCTTTTTTTATTCTTTTATTTTGAAACAGGGTCTCACTAGGTTGCTGAGAGCCTCATTAAGTTGCTGAAGCTGGCCGCGAACCTGTGATCCTCTTTTCTCAGCCTCCCAAGCGTGCGCCACCATGCCCGGCTTCAGAGGGTTTCTAAACCCGAGAAACCATCAAGGAAGAGTAACTTACTGATCTGTTCCACCAGCTGGAGCATCACCCCCCCAACATGCAGGTCTCCGGACACTCTCAGCGTGACGACTCTCTGCTCCTCGTCATGTGGATGGTCAACTCGGACCACGAGCTCCCAGGAAGCTGATGCGAAGTCACTGGATGACAGCATTGTGGCTCAGGCCGGTGTCTGTGGCGCAGAGAGACAGCTCAGAGCTGTGAGAAGGAGGCTGGAAGGTGCCCGTAGATCCTGCAGAGCAGTGTAGAGCAAAACATTTTTTTGAAATTTTGTTTTTCATATTAGCCTCCTTTTCAAAATACTCTGCAGGGTTCCTGCTGCCCTGACATTAAATTCAGCATCTTAACTGTAAAGACAAAAGTCCTTATACAAACGGACCCAAGCCATCTGAACTTACGAGCTTGATCTTTCCGTGAAAGATCAAGGTGAACCACTCCTCCAGGACCACTTGGTTATGTTATGTTTTTTGTGTACCCAATAAATCAATTTTCATTTTCCCTCTCTACTGACTTCTTGACCTTGTCTGAACTATTCCAACGAAAAACAATAAGCCATGGCAATCCTCCATGATATCCTTTTTAAAAATTAACTTTAATGAGGTATAATTTGCCTACAATGAAATGCACAGATTTTAGATGTACGTATAGTTCAATGAATTTTGTTGCAGGCAAATTATACCTCCACAAAGTTGACTTTTGAAAATAATGACATTAAAACCTTTCTCAATCTCTAACGAATATGTATTATTGCATTCTTCCCTTAAATATTTGTACTCTCTGATATGAAAGCTCAAAAAATAAGAATACAAGCTGGGTGTGGTGGCACACGCTTGTAATCCCAGTACTTGGGAGGCTGAGACAGGAGGATCTGGGTTCGTGGCCAGCCTCAGCTATTAGTGAGACCCTCTGCAACTTAGTGAGACCCTGTTTCAAAATAGAGGATAAAAAAATAGGGCTGGGGGTGGAGCTCGGAGGTAGAATGCCCCTGGGTTCCATCCCCAGAACGGCAAAAAAAAAAAAAAAAGAATACAGCAAAACAGTTTCTATGTCAGTCATTATTCTACCTTCAACACATATAAAGATGTAGGCCATTAATAATGATTGCCATGCATTTATTTACTGATCTTACTGTTTTAGAGCATGTAACAGCTGATATAGAAATGTACCTTTGGATACACTTTTGGCAAAATACTTAAAAACAGGGTGACAGATATAGAAAGCTCACTCTTCAAAGCATCGGTAGAGTGGGAACTTTCAACCCAGAGTTTTCTCTCATTGGAGGAGCTCAAGGAAGGGGCAAGCAATATCAGAACTGAAATGTTTCGGGCGGGGGGAGGTTACAGGAACACCAGAATCCAACACTGGCAAACTTAAAGCTTACGATGTCAGCTCTCTTGCTTTTAAATAGAAAGACATGATACTACAGGTCCCAGCTGTATTAGGATTTAAAATAAAAATTATTTAAATGGTTGTGGGAATCCCACGTTTTCCTAAGGCCTACATTGAGAGACCCCACGCGCACGCGCTCCCAAGGCAGGGCTTCTCGGTGGGCACACGGATCCCCTGGGAATCCTGTGAAAGTGCAGACTGCACCCAGCAGGTCCTGGGTGGGGCCGGAGCCCCTGCATCCCTGAGAGCGCTCGGTGATGGTGATGCTGGGCTGGGCCTCACCCCGAGTCACCGCAGCCATGGAAAAGCCAGCTCCAGGACTCAGTTCTTCCCTTCAACCTACCAAGTCAATACGAAACTGGGATTCTGATGACATCTGAGGGACATTATTTTTACAACAAACAATAACCAAACCACCACAAAAGTGAACACTTCTGGGTTCATCTGAAACTGCACATTTGAAGGACCCAAGGATGCGGTGCAGGCAGCTCTGGAGGCAGAGGCGACGCCATGCGTGACGACACGGGGCCTGAGGGCCTGCCTCTGTCATCATTAGCCTGCGGGGTCATTTCTGGGTGATGCATTCTGCCTTAACGACTGTCCTTGTGGTATCTCCTTCACCCTCTCAGCCGTCCCTATTCAGAAACGAGGAAACCCAGGCTCAGAGAGATCAGGCTACCTGTCTGAAGTCACACAGGTTGGATGGTGGAGTCCAGACAGTAACGCATATCCTTCTCTTCCCTTTTCTTCTCTTTTCTCTCTCTTTTGGTATTAGGGATTGAACCCAGGGGCGTTCTACCTCTGAACTATACCCCCAGCCCTTTTTATTTATTTTTTGTTTTGAAACAGAGTTTCACTAGGTTGCTGCGAGTCTCCCTAAGTTGCTGAGGCTGTCCTCGAACCTGCGATCCTCCTGTCTCAGCTTCCCCAGTACTGGGATTACAGGCATGTGCCACCACACCTGGTTTAATCCATAGCTTTCTTCCCCCAAACTCTTATCCACCACACTGGAAATGCCCTTGGTAATTAATATGAAAGAAAACTCTTAAAACCATAGGAGCAAGATTCTCTCTAGCCTTGACCAAGCACAGACACAAATCTTCTCCAGTGAGGAGATGATAAAGACACCCATGCACAGTCAAACTCACAACTTGGCGTTGAACTGTTTGACCTTAAGAGCCTGACAATTTCTAAAATGCTATGATCTGAGGTTTCGTTTTTAAAGCGTTTTGCACGTAACCTTTCTTGCTGCTTGCTTCATAGGCAGATTCAAGGTCTTTTCTTAACCTGGTTGATCAAAACCACTTCTCATATAGGTACCGCACGGTGATTCCTCTACAGCCAGGTTCCACCTAATATTAGACAATCTGGTTTCCCCACATTCCTTTCCTATCTTTCTGCACCTTCATTTTTCTATGAACCTCTCTCTCATCTGCAGCAAGCTGCTACAAGTAGTTCAGGAGAACGTAAACTTCAGCCTAGGGAAAACGCACCTCAGGAGATCAAAACAAGAGGCGAAACGCACGGGCAGACGCGACGCTCTCCTGCTCTTCACAGAAAATGCCAGAAAGAGAGGGAAAAGATGGAGAAGCAGCCTCAGAGGCTGCCCTTGGCCCTCGGCCTTTTGCCAGAGCTCAGGGACCTGGGGCGGGTGCGGGGTGGGCAGAAACCTGCCCGTTACCCGTGGATGCAGCACCCGGGCTGGACGGAAAGTTTATTTCGCGCAGCTAGATACACAGACGCTCACAAGCCCGACGCGATGATTTTAACTCCACAGCCACTTCCCTGCCAGGGGCTGCGGAAGGGAAGCGGCAGGGTCTCAAGTGCCCCTCTCAGCCTCCCGGCCGCGGCCCCGCAGCCCGCCCCGGCCCGCGAGCACCCACCTGCTTTCCCGGAGCCCGTGGCGCGCCGCCCGCAGCTGGGCACGTGGAGAGCTGCGCCCCGGAGACGCGGACCCAGGCGGCCCGGGCGGCGGGGCGGCGGGTGGAGGGGGCGCGGGCGCGGAGGCCTCCCCGGTGGCGGTGGCAGGCGAAGGCGGGAGGCCGGGTGCACGGGGAGCTGCGGCGCGGGCTCGCCTGCGTCCGAGCGGTGCGCGGTGCGCGGTGCACGGTCTCCGCCTTGCGCGCCCCACGGCTGCACGGCCAGGCCGGCGCGGAGGGCAGGCGAGGGCACGCCCAGCGCCGGGCCTGCCAGGTCTTGCAGCCTCGGGGAGGAGGCGCTGTCTGCAGATTGTTTTTTAAGGGCAAAAGGTGGCCGAAGGGCCCCGTGGTGCGGGAGGCCCGGAGCTCCCAGGACACACGCTCACCCGCCGCGCTCGCTCGCCACCGCGCGTCCAGCCTCCAGCTCTCTCGGTTCTCCGGCTAGCCCGGGACCGAAGCTTTGCCGCTCCCCGGCCCCCTGGGGCTGCCCGTCTGTCTTGCTGCGGCGCGCCTCTGGCCTGGACAATGCTTGCTGGCTAGGACTGCCGTCTGCCTTTGTAGATGGCCCCGGGGCACTTTCGATCAGCCAGGTGGAGAAACCAGGGCGACTCAGCTCTGAGTAACAGGGTGCTGTAAATCCCCAAGAAGGGCGAGGTGCGCGGTGGAAGCCCCCGGTGGCCCAGCGTGGGCCACGTCCCCTGCGGAAGTCCGGGTCGCGCCTGGGTGGCTCACCTCGGGGTCCCCACCCAGTCTCGCCAGTCGCCTTCCTGTCGGATTCACTTCCAAAGAGAGCTGGGCCGCCCGGGAAGGGTGGTGACCCTGGGCAATCCACACAGCCCTCCTTCCTTCCTGTAGCATGCCAGATGTGGGGCTGCGCCCCGAGGAAATAGATAAAACACACCTGGAAATGATGCTTTCTCACCTGTACCATGAGTAGAGGGATGGAATGCCGCCGTGCCACGGCGGACTTTGATGCAGCACAGACAAACTTCAGCGAATGTAAAACCTGCGATAACTTAAATTTTAATGAAAAATGTTATAAAATGTAAAAGTATCCCCGTTTTTGCTTGAACATTATTTACTATAGTCGGGAGTGTTTAGGTTTGAAAGTATTTTTAAAATACTTTAGCCGGGCGTGGTGGTGCACTCTTGTAATCTTTGGAGGCTGAGACAGGAGGATCACAAGTTCGAGAACAGCCTCAGCACCGTAGTGAGACTCATCAACCTAGCAAGACCCTGTTTCCAAATAAAAATAAAATAGGTCGGGGAACATAGCTCGGAGGTAGAATGCCCCTGGGTTAAATCTCCAGTACACCACACACACACACACAAATACTTTAGAAAACTTAATAGTTACTACTTGGGTATTGTCTTTCTTCTGACACAGATCTTACCCCTTCTCTCAGGTCCTGAGTTAGAAAGAAGGGAATTAGAAACTGGGTGTGGTGGCACATGCCTGTAATCCCAGTACTGGGAGGCTGAGAGAGGAGGATTGCAGGTTGGAGGCCGGCTTCAGCACCTTAGAGAGACCCCCATCAACTCAGCAAGATCCTGTTTCAAAATAAAAAATAAAATAAAATAGAGCCGGGAGTGTAGTTCAGAGGTAGAATGCTCCTGGGTTCAATCCCCAGTAAGACACACACACACACACACACTAACATACACACACACACACACACACACACAGATACACAGAGAAGTGAATTAGAAAGTATATTTTGGTGTGGTGGCACACACCAATAATCCTAGCAAATCAGGAGCCTGAGGAAGGAGGAGCACAAGTTTGAGGCCAGCTTCAGCAATTTAGTGAGAACTTGTCTCAAAATAAGGCTGGGGTGTAGCTCAGTGATAGAGTGCCCCTGGAGTCAATCCCCAGTAGGTGGGGAGAGGGGAGGAAGTGTAGTCTGGTCTTCAAAATTTCACATATATATTTGTGTACACACACACACACACACACTCACACACACACTACTCACCCTTTCCCTCCCACCCTTAAAATTTTAAGAGCTGTGGCTATTGCTCAGTGGTAGAGCTCTTACCCCTGGGGTTTGATCCCCAGCGCTGAAAAAGAAAAGAAAACGTGGAGGAGGGGGATTTTTAAATTAAAATAATCAAAAACTTGAAATGGAAGTTCCTAATTTGGTGTAGTTTGTCAACTATGGGAATAGAGTTTCCTGTCCTCTGATTCCACTTCCGGGTCCCAGTGCCACCTGAGCAGATGCAAATGTGCTTCCCTCTTGGGCAGAAGGTATTTAAAAACCTGCTTTCTTGGAGTCTGCTCATAGCTAGTTAAAATAGACTGCTCAAGATCTTCTGTGTGATGTTGAAGTATTGTTGGTTCTATTGATACCAATATGGGTTTTCAGTTGGAAATATCTGGATTGTGCTAAAGAATTTAACCATGTTTCAATTTTCCTTTTGGCCTATGTGTTTTTTTTTAAGTTTTGAATTGAAATGATTTAGATATTCCTTGGCTTATTTATTTATTTATTTTTTGGTACTGGGGATTGAACCCAGGGACATTCTACCTCTGAGTTACACTCCCAGCCCTATTTTTTATTCTTTATTTTGAAACAGGGTCTCATGAAGTTGCGGAGGGCCTCACTAAGTAGCTGCAGCTGGCCCGGAACCTGTGATCCTCCTGTCTCAGCCTCCCAAGTACTGAGATTATAAGCGTGCGCCACCACGCCTGGCTCTCCTTGGCTGATAAGGAGGCTACATCCTGATAAACCCATCAGAAGTAGAAAATATTTTAAGGGAAACATGCATTTAATGCCCCTAACCTCTGACCATCACAGTTGAGTTGGGGTACTTCCCTGGCTGTGGGGTGGCTGTCTGTGAGCTGTGTCTGCCCACTGTGCCCGGCATGGCAAGAGAGTATCCTTCTATATATTGTTAGCCCACGAAAAGAGCAAAACTCAAAATTTGAAGTATGATTTCTACTGATTGCTTATCACTTTTGAGTCATCATATAGTCAGAAAATTGAAAATAGATCTATGGTAGTAAGTCAAGGACTATTTGTGCACGTGTGTGTTCATGTATAGTGTGTATAAATTAATATACAAGCACAAATAATAAATACACAGCTGACAAATTGTCACAGACTAGACACACCTGTGTATAAAGAGTGCCCAGATTAAGAAACAGGACACCACCAGTCCCCAGAAGCCTCTTAGGGTCCCCTTCCGATTTCTGCCACCCCACACCAAAGGAAATCACTATCCTGACTTCTCAGCTGGGGTTTTGCCAATCTTTGTACTTTATAGCAATGAAATTAGATTATATGTACTATTTTATGTCTGTCTTCTTTTGTTCAACATTAGGTTTCTTTAGTTTTATCCATATTATGTGTCCTATGCTCTTAATTTAATTTTTTACTTACTACTTGGTTATTGTTGTTCTTCAGACACAGGTCTGACCATCCTCTATGGTCCTGAGTTTGAACTGGATTAGAAAGTGTATTCTGGAGCCGAGCGTGGTAATTACACTTGTAATCCCAGTACTTGGGAGGCTGAGACAGGAGGATTGTAGGTTCGTGGCCAGCCTCAGCTACTTAGTAAGGCCCTCTGCAACTTAGTGAGACCCTGTTTCAAAATAAAGAAAAAATAGGGCTGGGGGTGTAGCAGGAGGTAGAATGCCCTTGGGTTCAATCCCTAGTATCGTAAAAAAAAGTGTATTCTGGATTTCAAAATTTCATCTGTATGTGTACACACATAAAAACACAACACATAATATTCACCTTCCTCCCTCCTTAACAAACAAGCAGAGTCAACACTGAGTTTATTATTTAGTGAATGAGTGTGCATTAGTCAGCCGTGAATTTATTTATCTTATTTGTTCATTCAGCCAGTGTATTAGCTAGACTCCAAGTTAGACATCATATGTGTGCTGAAAATGCTCAGATTAAATAGGTACAGACCTTATCTTCAAATTATAAGTATGATATGAAGAAATCTAGAAGAGGGGTGCCCACCACGGCCAGATGTTGAGAGTGGTAGAGAGTATGAGAAAAAGCTTCAGACGGGAGGTGATTTTTTTTTTTTTTTTGCGGTACAGGGGATTGAACCCAGGGGCATTCTACCTCCGAGCTACGCTCCCAGTCCTATTTTTTTAATTCTTTATTTGGAAATAGGGTCTCAATAAGTTGCAGAGGGCCTCACCAAGTAGCTGAGGCTGGCCGCGAACCCGGATCCTGCGGTCTCAGCCTCCCAAGTACTAGAATTTCAAGTGTGCGCCACCACACTTGGGAGATGATTTTTGAGATGGAATTTGAAGCTTTGAATAAGATCTTGGTAGTTGTCTACAATCACCTGTGGTTTCTATAAACATATATTAGGGCATTTTTTAATTTTTAGATAATTATTGTGCTTCAGGCAGCAGAAGGGTGGAGGATATAGAAAGAGGAGCTCGATCTCCTCATCTCAAAACTTTCTAAGGTCATGGTGCGAATACTGAAATAATACCCATTATCTGTTACACATACACTGATAAACTGAAGGTCAGTTAGGGTTAGTTAGTTAGCAAGTTTCAAAAAGGAAAGTCATGCCTGCGTTGTCATGTGGGGTACAAGTAGACTGGACTAGATGAGAAATAGGTCACATTCCCTCTTTGAACACAAAAGGGAAATAAACAAGTAGAGGCCTTTGAAAGTCCCAAGTGCTTTAACCTGTTAATCACAGGCAGCTTTCCTTCTCTAGCACCTGGGCGCTTTTCTCGATGATTTCCCAAAGTTACAAAATATTCCAGAGTGGCTGGTATACACCTGTAGCCCCAGTACTTGGGAGGCTGATACAGGAGGATCGCAGGTTTGAGGCCAGCCTCAGGAACTCAGCGAGACCCTGTTTCAAAACAAAAAAAAGGGCTGGGGGTATAACTCAGAGGTAGACTGCCCCTGGGTTCAATCCCCAGTACAGACACAAAAAATTCTTTGTATATGAAATTGTCCATTAAGACTCCCGCTTATAAGTGTGCTAAAGTTCTGGCAACTACGTAAGAAATGGCCTCAGACACCTAACGTGTCTTTTTCTTTTCATCGAGCTGTTGGAACACACAGAGCGGGAGCTGCGTTCTGTGTGCGGAGGAGAACGTGTCTGGTTTGGTGTGGAGAAGCAGAACGTGCTTATTATAGCTACGCTCTCCTTTCCAGCTGGACAGATAGCGAGCACTTTCTATGCCCAGGCAAGTTCTAAAATATTCTCCTGGCCACGGTGGAAAGGGTGTGTCCCCATGTATCTGCAGGCCCTGCACAAAGAACAGCGAGGAAGAGCAAGAAGAATAGAAAGCTTCTCCAGAGGCCATGCTGCAGCTTGCTGATGACTCCCTCCTTCCCTCCTTCCTGCCCTTCTTCCCCTCTCCTTCCCTCCTTCTCCTTTGTTACATCACTTCCATCTCAGGCAAAAGATACAAAGAAATATATGGTGATAATTAAGTCTTCCTCCCCTAATTATAAAGTTCCCTTCCCTGGACATAATAGTTACCTGTTTCTCTAGAACTTTCCAAAGAGTCTATGCATGTAGACTATTTTTGTTTCTTTTTTTTTTGTGGAACTAGGGATTGAACTCAGGGGCATTCTACCTCTGGGCTACACCCCCAGCCCTATATTTTATTCTTTATTTTATTTTATTTTTATTTTTATTTTTATTTTTTTTTGCGGTACCGGGGATTGAACGCAGGGGCATTCTACCTCCGCGCTACGCCCCCAGCCCTATTTTTTATACTTTATTTTGAGACCGGGTCTCACGAAGTTGCGGAGGGCCTCACTAAGTAGAGGGAGAGAGAGAGACAGGGAGGGAGAGAGAGAGAGAGAGAGAGAGAGAGCGCCCGCGCGCCGTGCGCAAGCTGAGGCTGGCCGCGAACCCGGGTCCTCCGGTCTCCGCCTCCCAAAGTACTGGGATC
>PVJS01023340.1:0-29703 GCA_004027185.1 Glis glis | reverse complement strand
CGAAAAAAAAAAAAAAAAAGACTAGGAATGACCCAGGCTTACCGCTTCTCAGTATCTTTCCAAAAGAATTAAAATCAGAATACTATAGTGATATATACATATCCATGTGTATTGTAGCACAATTCAAAAAAGCCAAATTATAGAACCAACCAAGAGATCAATCAATAGATGAATGGATAAAGAAAATGTGGTATATATATGCAATGGAATTTTACTCAGTGATGAAGAAGTAGAAAATTATGTCATTTGCAGGAAAATGGATAGAATTAGAGAGTATTATGCTAAGCGAAATCAGCCAGTCTCAGAAATTTAAGGGCCATATGTTGTTTAGCTTTCCCATCACTGAGACCAAGATACCTGACAAGAACAACTTAGAGGAGGAAAGGTTTTTGGGGGCTCATGGTTTCAGAGATTCCAGTCAATAGGGCTGGCTCTGAGGGCATGTTGTGGAAGGATGTGGCTCTCACATCATAGAGGCAGAGGAAAAGAGAGGAGGGGTTCCTGGAGATATCCCCAAGACCACTCCCCCAATTGTGCACCTCTTCAAGTTATGCCCCACCTCTGAGTCTTGCTGCATTTAGGAACATGCTTTGTGACATGAGCTTTTGGGGGACACTTTTAAATCCAAACTATAACATGTTTTTTTCTCACATGCGGAAGCTGGAGAGAGAATAGGAAATGAAAGGGACTTCTGATAAATGAGGGCAAAGACCAGTGGACTAGTGGAAGGGGATTGGGGGAGAGAGGTGGGGAGGAGAAAAAGGAGAGTTGAGGAAGGAAACAGTTTGAATAATGTAAATGTCAATATATAAAGTTATCACTCACAACGTGACTACCATGTGCTGAGAGGAAGGAGAGGGTGGGATGCAGAGGGAAACACACCAAGGGGTGTGAGCATGTATGTTCTTATTCCTTTGAATCTCACTATTATATGTAATTGCAATGCTCCAGTGAAAGTATATTAAAATAAAACAATAACAATGTCCTATGCATTACATGGAATAAGTCTTTGTCTCACAGGCCACAATAAATACAGAACTTCATATTTATTGTTAGCATTATTATACAAGTTATTGAAAACAAAGTATGATTTTTCCCAGTCATAGTCACAATTTAATGGGGATGAAAATGTGAAAATAAATGAATGAGTCTATATCTAGAATTATTCCTTGTTTGTGCAGGATTTTATAATGAGGACAATATCTCCTTGAGGCCCTTCAAATCATACCAGATTCACATTGAGCATACACGTATTGGGCATGTACTATGGGAAAATTATTACAGGAAGAAGATATTGCAAAGTAACAGATCTACAGAGGCCATGATGATGTACACATGAATGAACTAGATCACTTTTTGAGAGCTCAGTTAAGAGATCAAGTGAGATAAAGTTTTCATGGTACCATTTTGAGCTCCTGAGAGTAAATGTGACCAAAGTTTGCCAATTAAAGTGTAAAATAGACTCCAGGGACTATCTTGAGGCAGGGAATGTAAATTCCTTTTTGCCTTCCTGTCTGAACTTTTTTCAAACATTATCTTTTTGTTAAGACAGAAACTAGAATAGGGATTTTTATGAAAAAATTCCAATTCCTAATTGTTGGTATAACTTTTTTTAAAAAAATATGAGCATCCAAAATAAAATAACAACAAGAACAAAAACATTCAGCTTGCAAACTGCTAATTATGGCCTCTGTAGTAAGATACATAGACATTAACATGCAAGTTAGACATTTACAATTTGAAGTGTGTCTTTTTATTTTTATTGAACTATTAAAATAATCTACTGGAAAACTATCTCCATTTTATAAATGAGAAAAAAAAAGTCAAAGAAGTAAACTCTTCCAGTAACTTAGCTGAAAGACTGCGGAGTTTAAACTCAAGTTCAAGTATTCTAATCCAAAATAGATTGCTAAATAGATTTTAAATTTTAGTACACAGTGTAAAGTAGGGTCTTTTCTGGCTATATTATTTATCAGTTTGTTTATTTATCTCAGGAGTCAGCAAATATTTTGCCAGGCAACTATGTGTCAGGTACTCTAAACACTGAGAAATCTACAGGTTAAAATAGCAAACAAGAGACAAGACAAAGAAATATTCTTTGGGAATCTCACATTTACTTATTATAAAGGATTGTGCAATTACATGTAGGACTGGGCATAAAAATCACTCAGGCTACTAGGTAGATAATTCTGACTTCTGAATACAGGATTCAGAGTTGAGTAGGTGGGGAGATACTTATATGGTAAATTATCATAAAATTTAGCAGATTATAAGTTTTGGGGATTTTTTAATCAAGGGAGTAAAATAAAACTCTTAATCTGCAATGTATGGGATTATGTGAAATTCTATAATTTTTTTTGAAAAACTGTATGTGTACCTGCATGCATGTGAATGTTTTCATGGAGATAAAGGTTCAAGACTTCCACATATTCTGAAGGGGGTGTCTGACCACAAGAAGATTAGTAACCACTATATTTAAGAATTTTCTCAAGGTTATTAATGTAGTAGTAATGGAGAAAGAGGAGAGAATCAAAGGCCATTTGAGAAATTAGTGAGTATATTTATCCTGATAAGAGGTAACCAAAACTTTAGTGTACTTTCTATGGGGAAAGAGAATCATTTTCAAAGAAATGCCAGTAAGACGTATTTCTTCTTTATTTCTTCCTCCCTCTCTCC
Organism: Glis glis; assembly: GCA_004027185.1. Classification (NCBI taxonomy): domain Eukaryota; kingdom Metazoa; phylum Chordata; class Mammalia; order Rodentia; family Gliridae; genus Glis; species Glis glis. The sequence continues at coordinate 27,027 of PVJS01023340.1, read as the reverse complement.
TTCCCTCCCTCCCCTTTTTTCCTTCCTTCCATTCTTAAGGCCTTTTTCCCATTTCTATGCTGAAGACGTTACATACCTTTTTGCAAGAACAGTTGTGAACATCTCTTCCAAACTGTGCTCAGAGATTTCTTTTTGTAGCTGGAATAAGCTGTGAGTGGGAGTATTTATACCAACAACATTGACAAGCAGTACAAATCAGGTTTGTAGAAAGAATCATTAAGCATTTACAGTCACACAACTGTTTTTTTCCTCCTTCCTAAGAATAGGATGTGAGATTCTAAAAGAAGATTCTAAAATGTGAGATTCTAAAAAAATATTTCATCTTATCACTTCCTTCCCTCCTTCTTTCCCTCCCCCTTTATTTATTAATTTTAATCCATATTTCTGCTTGATTTTAACACAACAAGAAGAAAATGGGTATACAGTGCATAAATTGAAAACACTAAATTAAATAACATGAATAGCATTTAGCACTTTGAACAAAGTTCTGGAAGTAATTGTCTCCAATGCATATTAGTCATCTGCAGGGCATCCTGCCCTCAAATTTATCCCAGTCATCTTCTGCAAATGTTGATTTATTTGTAAACATTATATTTTGTCTACACTTACTTCCTTGATGAATGAAATACAATAGCACAGACTATAAACATGTTTAAATAAGTAGCTCTGGGTCAATGAAAGAGCCATTAGGTCAAACCACCAGATTGTAAGTCCTAACTGTGCCACCTAATCAATTTATGACATTGATCAGGTCACTACATATTTCTATGCATTTATCTCTTAACCTAGATGATTGTTAATTCCTTTCTAGCTCTAAAATTCAAACTATTTAATATAGTTTACAATATTTAATATATTATCTTTTCCCATCTTACATATATATTTGTATTTAAATTATAATTAGAAATTATGTATGTGTAGTCTAGAACTAAATTTATACTGACACTTATGATATTATCAGTAAGAAGTAAGAGAGTGGGTGTATTCTGTGTATACCATAGACACTACAAAATTATATCTATATATAATTTTCTAAGTAATTGCTACTTGTTTAAATTCTCATATTTTATTTTGAAGCCTGTGTAGTCATTGGATAATATATTTAGTTTTACTTATAAAAATTCTGTGGTTTCTCTCTTAGTTATGTGTACTTGTGAACCTTCAGAATATTCTCTGTGAATTTTTGTTATTTATCTTCTCTAATTTCTATCCTGTGGGAAAAATATTTCTTAGGAATAAATTTCAAAAATCACTAAAATGAGAATATTAAAACTATAAGATAAATATATCATAATATAATATTAAGAAAAAATATTTTACATATAGATGTATTAAACATACATCAAAAGGTCAAAATAACAATTACTAAAAGAGAAAATACAATTAAAATTGTGTCTCTGATATCCTCTTTTCTGAATATTAAGTAATATTTAAGTATAACATTTTAATATAAAAATAAATGTTATAGAAGGAAAACATATGCAAATTAACTGTATTTACTTAAATATGTACTTATATATCCTTGGGTTTCATTCTAAAAATTGGAAAATATCCTTGCCTCTAATTGGATGAAACATACAGGCATCCTGTATTACATTGCTGCTGCCACCTTCCCATTTAATTATGTTAGTGTAGTGAAGTGTTTTAAAGATTTACTATGTATTATTATAAATGTCATTTGAATCTGATGTTGGACATTAAAATGTCAGTTATTTGCTTTTAGGTTAATAAAACGTTTTTACAGGAATGAGAGTGGTGATATAAAATGCAATGTGTAAACTGGTTTTGATATGCACATCATATAATCACAGAAACTCCTTCATAAACAATCTATGTAATTCATCTCTCTGGACAAAGTTGTACTAGAATTTGTTCCTTGCAGCATCATTATAAGGAGCAAGAGAGCCTTGCCACCTCATTTGTTCAATATCAGGCAATTTCAGAATCTTTAGAGGAATATAGAGTTGTTTCCTTCATTTCTATTTTGCCAATGAGATCTAATCTTTGTCTGATAGAATAGCTATTAGGGAAGATAGCACGGGGGTAGGGTATCTTTGGAGGCTGATAAAACGTAGAATGGCATCAGATAGTAGCTGAACATCATTATATAAAATTGAAATCTTCTCCCCAGAGACCTCTCACTTGATCAGGCACATATTTATTGCTCCTTGCAATACTTACATTCAAGATATCACAAAATGCTTTAGTCTGCCAGGTGATTATAGATTACTTGTGTTTTTGATAAGTACATGACTATGAGTGTAAATATTCATGTGTAAACACAAGAGGGCCAAAGATCCCTGATCCCAGGGAGGCAGTGCTAGCCATTTGTGAGCAAAGTCAAGATCTCCTTCAGTTTCATTTGTTCAGTTACATTGCCCATGGCTGTGTGGTGGACTTAGCCCATAGCCAGAGGAAAATAGGAAAAACTATACCAATGAGAGAAAACTTGAGATGGGGGAGGAAAAAACAGCTACTTTAAAAGAAGAAAGCAAAAGGACAACAATAAATCTGTAAGGTGCTTCATAGTTAATTTTATGGAAACCTTCAATATTCTATTTTTTAATGTACTTGACGGCTGAGGACTTTTATGCCCCAGTCCCTCCCCCCCCAGGAAAACAGGGTACTCCTTTTTTTAGTGTTGGCAGGAGACTCAAACAACCTAAGCCCTTGTCACATATGGGAACTCTCATCTCAGACTCATCCCTTAGTCACTATAAAGACCCTGAGAGCCAGGCGTGGTGGCGCACACTTGTAATCCCAGTACTTGGGAGGCTGAGACAGAAGGATCCAGGTTCATGGCCAGCCTCAGCTACTTAGTGAGCCCTCTGCAACTGAGACCCTGTTTCAAAATAAAGAATAAAAAATAAGGCTGGGGGTGCAGCTCCGAGGTAGAATGCCCCTGAGTTCAATCCCCAGTACTGCAAAAATAAATAAATAAATAAATAAATAAATAAATAAAGACCCTGAGGCCAGTGAACCTTCTTTGCTCTCCCAAGTCAATTTGGGACCAGCTTGGGAGACCTGTCTGGTTCGTCTAAGAAAGTCTTATTATATAATAACCCTTTTTGTGTGCTCCTGATGTGTATATAGTATCGTTGTCATTAATACCCAAACTACATTTTGGGGTGGGTTTCCATTCTAATTCTAAAGGGTATTACAACAGAGACAAAAAACTTGTAAAAAAAATGCAGTGACCAGAAGTAGGTAGACATTTTCTGTAACTGCATATAAGAGATAATGTCTGAATTATAGATCAAAGACTATTATCCTTTGCAGACAACTTAGTCCTTTTCATTTCACTTTCAAATTTTATGTAATATTCTTGTGTAATAGACATCCTGATGAATATTAATAGTGTGTGGCGGAACTATTCATTTAACTTTAGCAACGTGACATATTTTGTTTTTCTCCAAAGCTTAGGGAGAAAAAAAAGCCATTTCTCTTTTATATTATTATTATGCTGCTGTGTTTACCACAAACTTGTGGCATAAAACAATTTTATTGTGAAAGAAATTTGTCCTTTCACAATAATGGAAGCCAAAAATCTGACATCAAAAAGTCAGCATGTCTGCTAAATTCCTTCTGGAGGCTCCGGGGTAGATTGTTTTCCTCTCGTCTTTTTGTTGCATGTGGTTCTCAGCATCCCTTGGCTCGTGGCTACATCTCTTCCTATTCTCTTCTATATCATCTTCTCCTGTGTGTAGCTGGGTCTTCTGCTTCTCTTATCTCTCACTGCCTATCTTTTGTAAAGACATTCATAATTATTTTTACAGCCCACATGGATAATTCAAGATAGATGACATCTCTCAAATTCTTAACTATTTCATTTTTTACCATATAAAGTAATATATACTCTTTTATCATGTAAGGTAATATCAGAGCTCTGGAGAATCGAATGTAGATACATCATCTGAGTAAATGGATTCACAAAGCTAAGGAAGATTTCCATGGCTCCAGTTCCATGTGATTAGGAGAGACAACATTCAAGCTTCCTACCTTATCAATGGAAAGAATCCAGTAAATGTGAAGATACAAATGTGAATTAATACAGATATACCTTCCTAACTTCAAAACTCATCTCATCTGTTTATTACCTTTTGTGCATTCTTAATCATTGCAACAAACTGCCTGCCCCTTTATGTCAGTCCTGCATTTCTGAGTGTTTTTAAATTTCTTTCTTTAGTTTATATTGCTCTCCTTCCCTTCATTTCATGTCATATTATACTAGCTTCTATGAGTTGTTAAAATGTCAATTATTCAATCAAGTCTAATTAGACCATAAATGAACTAAGGAAATTATATTAGACACATTTTTCCAGCACTAACATAATTCCTTTACATATGGTTATATAAATATTTGATCAAAGGATGACTTAAAAGTGCCAATTTTCCTTTTGGAGCTATACACTATTTTCAGGCTCTTATCCAAAGCATCCTGAATCTTTGATTTCATTCCTAATGACTGGATTCCCTATTTGATTGAATTTTCCTCATGCTTTCTCTTAGGCTGACTCCCTGGATCATCTTTAGGTTGGGTTAAACTCTTCTGAGTCCTCAATTTTAAATGCAGGTTGTCTATGTTTATCATATCTCCAAGTCTTCCTCTGCCAGACTCTGATCTGGTTCTTTCATTCTGAGAACTATGAATTCTCTAAATTACAAAGAAACCAAACCCTTCATGTCATCTTCATCTCTGCTGCATATTCCTGGAATCAGTCAGATAAATTAGGTAGTCTGAGTACATTCTCTTATGAAGTCCAACAGAATTGTACCATATCCATTGTTCTGAATTTAGATTCCAATTGTTTGTCACAAAAAGGAATGCACCAACACATTTTGACAAAAACACTCAAAATTCCTGTTTCCACTTGTTGGGGAAAATTGTCTGTTTATGCTGGGGTAGGAGTCCGTTATATAACAGCACCTCACCCACATTGGGGTTAAGCCTTACTTAACCTTTCTTTATGCAAAGGGCTCCCCGAAGCCTGAGCTTTGTGGTGGCCTGAATGATGCATAGGATATAGAGGGAAGCACAGGCCTTGCGGCCACTGGCTTGGAGTCAGATGATCTATGACCAATTTTCTCCTATGCTGCAGACTCGCTTTGTGACCTGACCAAGCCATTGACTCTCTCTGGTCCTCGGTTTCCCAGAGGGCGTTGGATTAAAGGGTAGAACCAACACTTACTATGAGCATTGCATTGCTTACACAATAATGTATAATTTTATATTTTTCCTCATCCTAAAAACATTAATTTATTATGTAATATGCCAAACACCATGCACTGTGCTGTGATAACATGAAGGAGATAATTTTACTGGACTCCAGGATCTCAGTTTCTCTTGCCCAGTGGAGAAGACAGTCAAGTAAGCAAATTATTAATTACATAGAGATTGTGATAAGTATTACTGAGGCTTTGCCATTAGTGTATGGAAGGTGATAGATGCCATTAAAAGACATATGAAGAATAAGAAATGTGTTTATGATGAGAAAATCCTTGGAGAGAGATTGGCACATGGCCAAAAATTTAAAAGAAACAAAGTCACAATCCAGATAAAGTGAAGGATGGAATCCCAGGGAAAGGGAATAAAATATTCTAACCCATGGAAGCAAGATAACATGGTACATGCCAAAAAGTGGTATATTCATTTTTCTTTTCCAAAAATATGTATTACTTATACTCTAGATGGCATAATTCTAGTTATGCAATAATTTATGTCAGTCTCTTCCATCGCAGATGGTACAGCTCTGTGCAAAAGGTCAGTGCAGCTTACAGCAAGTGCTGCCGAAGGTCCGTGGGTAGGTTGGAGTTGTGAAGAGCTGAAGCTAAGGAAACTGCAGGAGCAGGAGTGAGAAAACCTTGCCTGCTACACCAGGGGAATTACCACTTATCCAATGGGAAATATGTATAAGCTATTTATAGTTACAAACACAATTGATTTTCAGTAGAGGAACAATATAACGAAGTTGCACTTTAAAATATCACTTAGTAGTTATGAAAAGAATGAGTTGAAAGGAGAAACTACTAGAGGACTAGAAACATAAAGAGAGACAATCCCAAGAATACGAGAAGTGAAGGATGTGTGTTTATATAAGGCACTAGGAATAAAGTTATTTTAAGAAACAAGAATCTGAAAGAGTTGATTATGTATTGTTTGAAAGGTATGATAGAAGAATCTGACTTAAATGGCACATTTCATTCATTTGGTTCTTTAATATTTTTGAGTTACTATTACTAATAACTACTAATTACTACTTGTTTGTTAAGTTACTAATAATAATCTGATGCAGAGCTAATATATACTTTATTAATATATGAATGAACAAAATAGACAAAAATTTCAGGTTTAGTGGAATCCAAACATAAACTAGACATATATGTTAGTTATATAACCAGAAGGTTGCAAGCAGTATAGATTATAGAGAGGGGAAAGGTGGGTTTCTACTGCTTGGTGTGGCGCTACAATTTTAACAGAGTGTTCAAGAGAGCCATTATGGTAAAGGTGACAACTGAACAAAGACAAGAAGCAGACAAGGAAGTGAGTCATCATCATACCCAGAAGTTATCAGGCAGGAGGAATAAACTACACATGCAGTGACTTTGGGGCCTAACACATCTGGCACGTTCAAGTAGTAGCCTGAAGGACAGTGGGGACAGGAATGAGGGAACAAGGAGCAAGTGCAAGGAGGAGAGTCAGCATGGCCGCCAGAGCCTGATGAAGTAGGCCCTTCTATGCCATATTAAGGAGTCTGGATTGTTTTCAGATAGGGAGATTTTGTGCCTAAGAGTGGTCTAAATACTGTTTTATTTTCTGAGACTTCATAGTCAACAAGAAGAAGGGTGAGTACAGTATAATAAGATATTTTGAGAAAGACACAAAGAAAGAGAAAAATTTCCACTTTTTATTTTATTATTCCTCCATTTTATTATTGTTAATCTCTTACTCTGCTTAATTTATAAATTCTGCTATATCCACAATATCAGAGGTATGTGGTATAGGAAAATCATAGTACATTTGGGTATGTATACTATGATTTTATAGGGCTTTTGTGATTTTTATAGGGTCTATGTATATATATTACTATCCATAGTTTCAGGCATTCACTAGATTTTTTTGAGCAAAGCCCCTCCAGATAAGGTAAAAGTACTATATAAACTATAAAAGGAACATGATGTCTGCTCTGTCATAACTAAGAAAGAAGAATGTGCAAATAAGAAGGACAGTTAGCATCCATTTACAGTATTCCACAGAGACAAGAGAACATTTCCAGGTGAGAACAGACTGTGACTTAGATATGCTGGTAGAAGTGGAGATGGTAACAACTAGCTGTATTCTTAGTTTATTTTGAAAGTAGAGCCAACAGGATCTGTGGTTATATTAAATGCCAAATATCACCTTTGCATACTATTGTGAAGATGCTGTGGGAAACTAAATTTGAAATTATAGACTAGGGAAGAGAGGATAAATAAAATATATATCTCTGTGCAGGATAAGATCTTTGCCTTAGATGGAGGCAAAGCAGTTTTATCTGTGGAAATGGACTAGAAAGGGGGGAATGCGGATACCTATGATGATAGGTGAACAGGTGAGATGGTGTGTGCTTGAGGAAGTTCTCTCCCGATGATGTCACTGGAAAATAATAAGCTATGCCTTGAGGAAAGACAAAGAGGTAAAATAGTCTTCTAGAAAAGTAAGGGAGTGCATAAATTAAGTAAATCTAGTTTCAACCCCAGACAATACTACATATGAACTCGATTATTCTGTTGAGAAATGCAAAGTTAAGTAAATAAAATGGTTATTTTCTTCAGACATGGTCAAAAGTGTGAAGTACATGATAACCATATGTAATCAGAATGAGAAAACAGTCAAGAAACCATGAAAATGAGAAAAAGTAGCTAAGGAGATGAGGGTGTATTATAGGAAGAGGTAATACATTACCATGGAATTTGAGTGAGGTTTTGGTGGTAAAGAAGTATCTTGAAAGTGAAGGAGACAGTGAAAATCTTATGAGATCAATGAATTTTAGTCCCAGTGGATTTGAAGGAAGGATAGATCTGAAGTCTTAGAGGGAGTAAACTACAAAACCTTGAGGGAGTGTTTATAGAGTTGGATGCATGACACAGTGATTATATTTGGGCAACACTATCCAGAAGCGAACTTTAATTGCCAGTATTTCCAGCATTAGAATCTATCTCCCCATGATGTAGCAATCATGGAAACCCAAGTTGATGGAAAATACTTGCAGAGAAGTGACCAAGAGACTTACCCAGAAACACAACAGAATCTCTGTGTGAGAAATAAACAATTTTGTTTAAAAAAAACATGAGATTTAGGGATTTTTTGTTACTGCACCTAACTCAACCAATCATGACATGGATAGCCAGTTAGCAGCTATTGGCAACAACAAGTTTATGTCCAGTATGTCCCTGGAGGGTCGAATAGGTTGGAGGAGTGCATTATTGGAATAACACAATTAAAGGAATTGCAAAAGCTAATGTGTTACTAGGATTATTGATCTGCTTATTGAAATCACCAATAACCAAGAATAGTAAGGGTTAAGGAGTTAATATCATCAAGAAATCATGAGGAGTAAGGTGGGAATTGGTAGATGACTGTGATAATGAGAGGAGAGACTAGAGCAGAAAATTTCAGGAATTTGTGTAGAGGGAATTATGGATAATTGAACAGATGTGAATAATCAGATAGAGTTTATAACGTGCAAGATAGGTGATTTAGGAGTCTAGGGTCTCTTTTGGTGATTGATACAAATGGGCATAAATGACATGGCTCTTAATGAATTTAAGACACATACTTTTGGTGGGGATTTGTGTGTTAAAGTTGGGGATTGAAAGTCCGGTAATCTCTTTAATTGCTGCAAATAGAAACTTGGTAGCTGGGGATGCACAGTCATACTTTAAACATGTGGGGGCCCCTCCTTGATCCCTGCTGAAGGACAGTGTAAGGTCTGGGAAACTACATTCCTAGAACTGGTGCCTGAAGCTCCCATTGGACCCTATTGACAGGCGCAAGGAGACCTGAAATAATCTAGATCTGCTTCTAGAATGTTCAGACTCCTTCCTAAGCAGAACCCCTTATGATCGAGCATATGGAGACAATTGCTGCAATATGCTGAGGTAGGTATATTAGTCTATATTTTGGGATGGGAAAGCTTTAAAGATATTAAGCACCTTGAGAAGATTAAAAATCCCCACAATTCAACCAACTGTAGATCAAAAAATTATTAAAAAAACTTGCATCTGTACTGACCAAGTACAGATTTTTTCTTGTCATTATTCCCTAAATAATAGGATATGACAACTATTTACATAGCATTTATATTGTATTTAATACTCCCAGTAATCTAGATATGATTTAGAGTATATGGTAGTGCAAATCCTACACCATTTTACATGAGGGACTTGAGTATCCACAGATTTTATCATCCCCAGGGGTTCCTGGAATATAGGATGATGGCACCTATCTAAACAGAGAAATCAGGATTTGAATAGGATAGTTTAGCTCAAAGTCTACTCTCCCTCTCCATATACTTTTATACTTCATAAATCCTACAAAATCAGTTCTAGCATGACTTCTGGAAATATATTTATTCCTTACTTAAATACAACAGGGTATGTATATTTATACCACCGCTATTATAGAAACTATTATTATGGTAAATATTTGAGCTCTCTTATCTACAAAAATGTGTCCTTCCATGATTATGTGATACAAGGCATGTCTGTAGAGGTGATTTGCATACAATGTCCTACTTAGACTTGCTGGTTGACATTAGAGGTTTGCTTAATAAACAAATTGAAAATGCCAATAATGATTGTCAATGGTTTGGGAAGAAAAAAGGTTGAACATATTCAACAGTGGGCCAGATTTCCCCAGAGTATGATTAACCCACAGATCAGCAGCTGAAGATAGATACAGGCCAGACACAAGGCAGCAAATCAGTGTCATCCCAAGCATTGAAATGAACTCTCAAAGAAAAGCAAAGGCAGTAAATTGTAATGTTAACCCCCGGGTATTTGGTATTTATGCAGCTACATGTTCTGGAACTGCATTGCATCCCTGTAAGAAACAGCCTTATACTTGAGAAATTATGTACGCTGAATTGGTCTTCAGGAGCAGTATGAAATATTTTTCCAATCAGTATTTTCCTGAACTGTTATTTAATTCTACCTTCTTCACAGTAAATATTGTATCTAAGCTTATAAAAGAAGTGATATTTCTTGGAACTTACTAATGGGATAAATCACTGAAACAGTTAATTTTTTCAAATAAAGACACCCAGATGCTACAGAAACTCATGAAAATATTACTTAAAGCTGGTTTTTTTCTCATTCTATATATCACCCATTCAATCTTATAAACATCAGCATTATTCCGCAAGGTTTATTACCACTTTAATAGGTCAAGTTAGTTTTACTGGAAATATATTAACTACATCATTCAATTAATATGAAAATCCATAGCAAGATATTTGATAAAAGATGTCTTACACTTCCCACATGTGTATATTTCCTTTCCTTGAAACCACTGAAGGTGGATTAATATTATAATTTTCCAAATTACTTTTGGTTGAATTTTTAGTTTGCACAATAAATTAACAAATTGGAGAAGAGACAATATACAGTAATTCTTCTTTAACATACGTGTTAACCTATATGTTATTCTGTTAGTGCATATTTAAAGATCATTTGAAATTTCAGTGACCATTTACAGTCATTACAGTCTGGACATTAACTCCAGACACCTGTATTCCACACAATCAAGCAGTTAATATGGCAGCTTCACCTGACTGAGGTTTAGATCCTATCACACTTCACCCAATCTTATGACCTTTAATAATGCTTTGCCAGTTTGTAAAGCCCTTCACAGACATTTGGGCTCACAAAAGAATGAAAAAGTAAAATGCAAGGAAATAAGCAAAATACTAGCAAAACAGAGAACAAAAGTGAACCTTCCAGTTCCACATTCACATTTTCCTTTATGCCATCTTTTTATATCATATAACAACCTAGCCACACCCCCTGACTTGAGTAGGCAAGATGGTGGTCAACTCTTCTTCCGTAATGAGAACAAGCAATAGTGTAAAGCACATTCATAGACAAAGTATGTCAGAATCACCAAGAGTATTTTTTAATTGTGTGTACCCATTTAATAGTTTTTCTTTTCTTAGATTTTTATTGGTGCATTATAGTCTCACATCATAAAAATCTTTCAAACCATAACTATTGCAAGAAAATATAGAGGTATTTCTGTCAGTATTCACATTGCTATAATCCCCAAATTCCTAACCACCACAACTTATAGGAAGATTTATTTGCTCACAATTCTGGAGTTTTCAGGGGTTCTGCCCATGTTAGGCCAGGTGAAATCTGCAGAACTCAGGGCATAGTGCAGGAGGCAGAGAGAAAAGAGCACAAGAGCTCTACACTCATATCACAGAGGTTGGAAGCAAGAGAGAGAGAGAGCGCAAGCAAGGGAAGGAGGGACCATATGTAATACCCAAGGCCACACCCTTAGGGCCCCTCCTCTGTAACCAAGCCCTGCCTCCAACATGGGAGGTCTAGGGAGATATTCTAAATCCAAACCATAACAAGATATTTTGATAATTCTGCCAGGCGAGGAAGCAAAATCCCTCATTTAGGCAAGGAAAACCTTATTGTTACCTTAATTAAAATGCAGATTCCTGATTACTCTGGATCTAAACAAATGTTTGCTTATAAGTAGAAAGAATTTGATATTTTTCAGCATGTTTCAGTAAAGGAAGAAAGCCTGGAGAGGAGAAGTACTAAATGGTATGAAAGGGGATTTCAAAATTATAGTGATTGCAAATTAGTATAGTCACTTTGGAGATCAGTGTGGTGGTTCCTCAGAAGACCGGAAATAGAACCATCATATGACCCAGCTATATTACTCCTTGGTATCTTTCTAAAAGAACTGAAGTCAGAATATTATAGTAATACATGCATATCCATGTTTATAGCAGCACAATTTACAATAGCCAAATTATGGAACCAATCTAGGTATTAGTCAACAGATGAATGGATAACAAAACTATGGTATATTCACACAATGTAATTTTACTCAGCCATATGGAAGAATAAGATTATGAAATTTGAAGGAATACAGATGAAATTAGAGAATATTATGCTAAGTCAGATTAGCCAGTCTCAGAAAGTGAAGGGTCATATGTTTTCTTTCATTTGTGAAAGCTGGAATTTGGCAAACCAAAGAAACTTTAGATAAATGATGAGAGATTTCAGTAAAATAGTGGAAGGGAATTAAGGGAGGGAGTTGGGGAATGGATTTGATGAGGAAATAGTTCAAATAATGCTATTTACATATACAAAATTATCAACACTAATCTCAATAACATGTACAGGGAGGATAAGGGAGTAGGGTAAGATCTAGAGGGAAACACCAACTGCTGTGTGCATGTTATGTTTCTATAATTTGGAACCTCATTATGATATATAAATACAAGCACCAATAAAAGTACATTAAAATTATAGTTAAAGGATAAAAACTATGGGGAGATACTACATAGTTAAAAGTATATATATATATATATATATATATATAGTAATATAAAAGTGATATATATATAGTATAGTGATACCAAATATTACAATTTGAATTATTATCCAAACTAACTGTAGTATATGTTCTTCGTTGTACCACATATAAGTTTAAATGTTTTTTACAACAATGGTATTTTAAGATTAAGTGAGACATATTTAGAGAAGTGGTACTTTAAGGAGAGATTAGGGGTAGAGTTCAGAATAAGGGAAAATGGCACACGAAAAAGGGATTGTTTTTGAGACAAGATTCAGTATAAAAACTGAGAATTCAAAGGAAACAGGTCATTGGAACACTAGGTGTTGACGAGAAGTACAGGCCTCATTAGTATCACCAGCAATACTGGGGGTGACAGATGAGCTTCTCATAGTTTATAGGGAGTGGGTCATATATCAAAGGTCCACTCAAGTCCTAGGGACTTTGGTAAGCCACCATTTGAGTCATGCTGATAATGTGGTGAGCGAGGTCATGCATAAAGTTTTTCTGTGTGTTTAGGACAACTGCATTATAGTAGATTCCCAGAATTTGAACTTCTCCTTGGCAGACAGGAGCACATTTAGAAAGTTGCTCTATCTTTGATGTATATTTTCTAAATGAGACACCAAAAGTCTATGCCTATTAGATTTGCAGTTCTGCCAACAAACGATACAAGTTAGAAGTTCCACTAATCTTTGCCAGTCTTAGGAGGCCAACTAAAAATAGTGATTTTAGAAAGGTGTGTCATCCCTAAAGTAAAAGGGGAGACAGTAACACACCATGTCCCTTAATGTCTCCTTTTTGTTCCCCAAAACACAGCCAAGTTAAGGGAATGAGAGTAGCCCTGGCCCAGAAAATCCAGATACACATTCTCTTGAAGGATACTGGCTCTCTCTCATGCACACTGGGAACTAGGGCAAGTTAGTGTCATCTGTAGAAAATTATTTTCTTGCATGTGTGCCAGGTCAGTCACTCCTTGGGACGCTGGTCACATAACCAAACTAAGCAAGCTGATGCTGATAATGTCATTGCTTTTGCAGCTTAACATATGAAACCTTTCTCTGAGTGGGTATGGGTGTGGGATGGTGGACATTGTGGAGAGGGTACGTGTCACTGGTCCAGCCGGCCACCACTGGACACAATGCCATGAGGAAGAGGCGCAGCTTGGCAAACCACCTTGAGGGACAGAGGTGCTATCTGTCAGCCTGTCACCACTGAATTCTTGTTGGAGCAGTGACTGATTTCTTGTAAGCTTTCCCCAATAAACCATATGTCTCCTATTCTGTCTCTGGACAATTTCTTTGGCCTTTGTGTAACCGACCCCATTGTCCTGGCACAAATGGGCCATGAGCATAACAGAAAGTAAACCCACTAATGGTGAGAGAGAGAGAGAGAGAGAGAGAGAGAGAGAGAGAGAGCATAAGGGTGCTTGGAGCCACAGAGAGCAGGGAAATTAGGTAGTCAGCTTCTGTAGAAATATGAGTGTATGGAAATAACTCACTGGGGAAGCGTGGGAGGAATTTATAGTAGAAATCAAAGAACTTTCAGATAGAGATTGATATGAGCCTCCCTACAAAATTCAAATAAAATTATAGTACATAGAAGCTAATTGAATATAGATTAAAGAAGACAGAAAGAATAAAGAAGCAATTTTTGAGATAAATAAGTATGCCTATAATTTATGCTTCAGTAAAATGAATCTAATGTCTCTATCCCTAAGTCTCCTTATCAGTAATATATTGATTTAATATCTATAAACTTATAGATGATCCTGTTAATTATATAGCTAAACCACATGCACAGTTTTATTTAATACAATACAAAGCTAAACAAATATTGGGTTTGATATTATGACTGTTCTTATTATTATAAAATGTCATGCTTTTAACATAACAGGGCATTGGTAGGTAAATAATAATTGGTAATATTTGCCAAGCCCTTATTTCATGCCAAGCCCTATCTCAACACTCTGTTACCTCTGTGAAGTCCATTGAAGGTACCTGTGACCCCAACTGTTTTGTCTCAAGATTATCTAATGTCTTGGTCATAAAGATGCCTGAGTAAACACAAATGCACAGAAGCACACCTATCTGAATTCCTTGAAAACAGCCATAACACACAGGGCTTCTGATAGCGCAGCAGCAGCATTCCTAAGGGTACTATCCTGTGCTCAGTACTCTAAAGTGCTCTACAGAGAGCAATGTTTCTCCAACAAATAAGCCCAAAATGTTTCTCTTCTCATTCCTCTTTTTTCCTCTCTGTTTGTGGGTTTCTGAGTCTCCCCCTTTTCTGTTTTTAAATGTGTGTGTGTGCACGCACACACACACACACACACACACCATGCACCTACAGCAAAAATTTTCCTCACACGGGAAAGCTGGTTTTCATCTCTGCGCTCTCAAGCTATGGGAGCTCAGACAACCCATAAGCAGCTGTCATTCTCCAGTAGGGCGCTTACGATTCTAAAGTGCAGTAACGTTAAGCAGTAGTTGGTGTGCAAGCTTTCTCTGATCCAAGGTGTAAAACTACAAGGTAATTACATCAATAAAACCCTACACCATTTTAAATCACAGTTTTCTCTATGCCATTGGAAATGATAATTATTACCTCCAGAATGATTCATTGGGTCAATGCTTTTAGACCACAGAAACAGAAAGGTTTGAAAACTATTTAACTGTGATGACAAACGTAAATGACTTTTGACAATAGCCACTGGTGACAAACAATATCATCAATGCAAGTCTTGATAATTGCTTTTATGTCCATGAGTGTATATAATTTGATATTGACCTGATCTGAATACAAAAAAAGTCTTCCAGCGTCTTCAGCTGTAGTGTAAAACAAGGCAACTGTGCTATGAAAACCTGTTGGTACAAACTAGGTTTCAAAATAATTACTTCAGATTCTGTTGATCCCAGGCATTATTCAGTTTTCACTCAATGATTTCAACTGGAGCTTTCCCTTAGAATTTTCAATGAGGCCGCATTATTAAAACGTGGCTTTAAGTTCCTTATCTTCCAGGGTGATGCGGTGAAAGGCATTAGTATAACAGATTAAGCAGGGCATGTCTTATAAAAGCAAATCACTAACCTTTCATGTCTACTTCTGCACTCTGTGTGCTACAATGCTCCCTAGATATTAAAAAACAGTGAATCAAATGCGGCTGTACACTCTTAGAGAAAAGATCAATGGTTTTTGTAGCAGGTTCCCACAGATAGCCAAACAAACTCACTCAATACATTTTTATATGAAACTTTCAAATATCAATGAGAATTATATCCAAAGGGGAGAATATATCAACCACGAAAATCTTTTAAGTAATGGTAACACTTAGGAGTCTCCCTCACACCCATTGTCAATAGAATTAGTATGTTACCAGCCACAAAGAAAAATTAAATATTTAAGTTACAGTAACAATAATTAATGCTAATGGTTTTCTTAAATGATACATAGAGCATGTTCAAGTATCATCAAACAAACACACAAAAATTGCTTTCTAAAAATCATAAATTTTCAAGTACTTCCTTGGATAATAAATCATAGACATGTTATAATTTTCTTTTTTTTTTTTGCAGTACCAGGGATTGAACCCAGGGACATTTTACCTCAAGCTGCACCCCCGGCCCTATTTTTTATACTTTATTTTGAAACCAGGTCTCACGAAGTTGAGGAGGGACTCACTAAGTAGCTGAGGCTGGCCGCAAACCCGGATTCTCTGTTCTCCACCTCCCAAGAACTGGGATTACAAGCGTGCACCACCATGCCCGGCATAATTTTCAAAAAGAACTGAAAAGTCACTTAAATTCAATATTCTGAATTGCTTTATCTTATTTAGATATTTTGAAAGTGTCCATTTCATTATGTCATATTCTTCTGAAGACAGATAATCCTAAATTCTCTCATTCAAAGGCATACTAGAATCACATCCTTAAACTCCACTATAAACATGAAAACTATAAATGTTGGATTTAGTGCCTTAAAACTTAAAAATTTTGCCTTATATTTCAAATGTTAGTAATTACTGTCATAGGATGAATGTTTTCCAGTTTGAAATGAGCTGATAGTTTCAAAGGCTATTACATCATATCACAATTTTTATACTACTATAAAATCTTTAATAGTCAATTCAATGACTATTATGATGAAGCATACTGTATTTGCTACATTAAATCAACATCTGAAACACTTAGGTGGTCATTTTCATCTTGAATGCTTTCTCTTTGTATTTATTACTATTGCTGTGGTATAGGAAAGAAGGTCGCAGTCCCTCAGGACTTAATTCCTTCAGAGTTAAAGGAAACACACTCATGCACACATTATCATTGCATTACATTTCTCTACGACGGTGCAGAGAATAAACCAGAAAGGAATCAAAGGCATAGCTGTGAAAATAGGTCAGTGTTTGTCCAGGAGTACATATGCATATGTCAAACTGATAGAAGTTTGACAATACTCAAGAGCAAAAATGAAGGACTGTATTCCAAAGAAAGCTTTTGACAGAAGGAGTCATACAACTTTGGAAAAGTTAGCTAATTTCTCTGGGCTGCTTTTTGTTATCTGAAAAGCAGTAAACATTGGATGAGATGGTAAGGGAAGTTCTTTGATTTGTTTTATTATAGCACCTAATTTGGAGGATATAGCAGAAAAAATATATCCTGAAAGATTAAAGGTCAGTTTGAATATTTCTTTCTCTTTTTCTCTCTGTTGTGAAATCATGATCAACATGCTTTGCATTCTACAGCATTGCTTCCCCATCCCATTTTTGCCAAAAGACTTTCCATTTCCTAGATCAATTAATCAGGTTTCTATAGTCCCAAGGGCAAATTTTCAACACAGTGGAGAAATATGATAGATGGGTTCAAGCACGGCATTTGAAAGAATACTTACAGAACAATTTTTAGATTTATTAATACACTTGTGCATCTGTGTGTATTTATGCATATATTTTGTATCACAGAAGTAATCTTAGCATCCTGAGTTGCAAGAGAAAGGAAAAGCAGAATTGTTAGATGTTTAGAGTCTCTTGTGTATCAGCATCCCCACGCCCATTGGCTATAGAACTCTATATACAGTTTGGGGCTTCCAAGCATTACCAGAACTATCGTTTGAAGCAATAAGAGCAAAGCAGACAGCAAAAGTTTCCATGATCACTGAGAAAAGGAAGCAGTAAAGGAATAATAATTACATTTGTAGCCAGGGTGGGGAGGCCCTGGAGCAGTCTCAATAAGTTTCCTGTAGTTCCTGAGTGAAGAGGGAGAACATCTGAATTCTTCTCACCGCATCCTGTGTATGGGTGCAAAAATTTCCCCCACCCTTCCTAGAAAAAAAGTTAATGTGTTTTTTATTAGCATCAAAGAGTCTTGCAGTTGGGAACCTAGATATTTGGAAGGAAGATGTACTTTAGCTTGGCTATCAGATGAGAAAACAGAAATATCATAAGATACCAGCATGAAGGTCTGGCCTTCCAGAATTTCAAATAAAATCCCAAGAGTACTGGTTTTCATAAACACTGACCAGATTTTCTCAGCTCTACTATTCCAACATTGGCAAGCCCTGGGGTCACAGGGGAAGAGAATTGTGGGAGCACATGCCTGTAATCCCAATACTGGAAGACTGAGACAGGAGGACTGCAGGTTCATGGCCAGCCTCACTGAAACTTAGTGAGACCCAGTTTCAAAATAAAAAAATAAAATGAGGCTGGGGGTGTAGCTCAGAGACAGAATGCCCCTGAGTTCAATCCCCACTACCACCACCACCACCACCACAACAAACTGAAATAAAAGACTATTTCCAGAAATGATATATAAAAGATATAGACATGAAAAAATTGAGCAAATAATAGCTCAAATAGAATTTAATTTATAGAAAATTAAATTGTATTTTTTGCGTGATTGAGGAAGCAGACTGAAATTATCTCTCCAATTTCTCCTCTCTCTCCATTATCTTCACTCCCTAAGATTTCTCTTTATGACTCTATCTGTCCCTGCTTTCTCGCACTTACCACCAGCACAGCTATTTTCAAGAAAAACAGCACCCAAAGAGAACTGTTAATAGATAGATAATGCATGTGTTGTGACTATAAAGACAAGGAGAAACACTGGGAATATACCATCATCAGAGACATTATTTCATTTTGTTTAAGAAGCCATTCTTGACTCCCTTACGTTTTTATTATCACCACCTCAAGTTGTCAAGAGCACCTGCAACCTTTCCTCATCTAAGAAAATCTCAGCTCTCATTCTTATCTTTTCATTTCTCACCAGAATCAGTCATCTTGATTTCATTGCTCATGGAGAACAGGGAAAGCACCATTCCCCAAACTGTGTTTAAGTTTCATTCTGGAAAGAAAGTTTGCATGTAAGACTATCCAAAATTTCTGGTTCTTAAATGTAGGAGAGAATTTTTTACATGACACTGAGAATATAATGTATTTTACATACTCCCCTTAAAATGACTGATAAAGTAATCTTAATTCCCATCTTCACTAAATAATGTAAGTGAAGAGAAACAGTTGAAAGGAAATATAAGGCTGCTTCTTGACTCAAGTTTATCTTTCCAAAAGTTATCTTAAATGTGTTGCCATTAATTTAGATGTTGCATGTAATTTGCCTAACCCTATTTCTGGAATATAGGACACTCACAATAAATAGTTAATATTTGTTTATTAGTAATATTACTATTAATATCAGTCAATAACTAAATGAAGTCATATCACTGAATATATTGATAGCTATTCAACATATTTCAGTTGATTTTATTTTGATAAAATAAAGCCTTATTGAGAAAATACTAAATTCACATATACAAACACAGATTTTATAATTTTACAGATACTTAACATAGTAAACAAAGAATCAAGTATAAAATACAAGCATACACATATATTATTTCTATGTATTATCTTCTTGAATGCACCAAAATAACTATTTCTGACCCCAGAATCTGAAGTGCACATAGTGGTGAAATAGTATCATAAATTAGTTTTATGAAATGAACCATCTATTCCTTGAAAAAATAATGCCTCTTATGGATTATAATTATCACCCAGTAAAAACACAATAGACATTGAAATAAGTTGGCTATGTCATAGAATTCCTTCCCTTCCCTCAACACAGAGGAATAGGTCCACTAGATATACCAGATGTGGTACCTGACGACAAAGTACAAATACGGAGAGAAAATACATTTAGGAAACATCGGTCTTTTGCCCTTTTTCAAAATACAGACATAACTGAAGTGTCAGGAGTGGAAGTGACAGTGATAGTCAAGCATCTGACAGCTCAAACACAGCTTGCTCGTCCGTCTGAAGCTGCCAAGCGGGCTATGGCAGGATTCCACCGTGTAAATACATCTGTTATCTTGGGGTTAGGAGGACTGGCTTTGCCTTCGTGTGATCAGAGGATCTCATTATTATTAAGAAGCATTGCTTACCACTTAATCTACCACTTCAGGACCCATCATCCAAATCTTGTTTACACAGGACGTATTTTCAATAGTATTTCATTCTGAATTACTCAATCAGAATATTTAAAAACTATGGGTGAGGGGGGACTATATTTCACATGCACTTTTGAGATCTGTCATATTTCTTCATTTGCATGGCACTGTACTGCAAAATCAAGTTTTGGATTCTAATTTTCTGGCTCGCTCAGATGATTTGAACTGGTGATGTCAGCACTTCATGATGCTGATGCCAAGTGTTTATGCCTTCCTGTCCTCTGGGGACTCGTAAATCCATCCGGCATCCACAAGCTGTCAGAGGAGAAGAAAAGCACTGGTCACTAATCTTGTCATGATCAACATCCTTCTCAGCACCCTGGTTTATGTCTTGGCCAGGATCAGAATGAGCCGGTAATACAAATGTGTACCTTGTATATCCTTTCTGTCTTTGCCATTACTTGATCTCTTTTCTCCTGACATTCTTCTAAACCATGTTAGACAGGTGTTATACGAAGTTGAAAACATATCCCTACTAAAGAGTTTCACATGTATGTTTTAAACAGGCTATTGAACAATTTTATTAAGGTTTTGCAGGAGTGAGCAGTTCCACCAGGTGGCTTTTTTGTTTTGTTTTGTTTTCTCTAAATTTCTCTGTTTTAGTTAACAGGCTAAATATAAAGGAGAAGCCATTGCACAGTGTGATATGAACAGCAATAAGACTGAAAGTTCCTTGTTCAAATAGGCCCATTAAATCCACCATTGCTCCCCTGATGGCCCATGATGGTTTATTTCTTTCCGCAAAGAATACTACCACTGGCAATGTCATGTTCAATAATCTTGGACTGCTGTTCTGAGAGAGGAAAAAAGATGTATATACATATATATCTTTTCCAAACAGTGAATGTGGAGCTTCAATTTACTTTCAGTTTTTCCTTTCTCAGAATGAATAGACACACAGAATTTCATTTCTCTCTCTCTCTCTCTCTCTCTCTCTCTCTCTCTCTCTCTCTCATTTTTGGTACTAGGGATTGAACCCAGGGGCATTTTACCCCGAGCTACACCCCCAGCCCTATTTTACTTTTATTTTGAAACAGTCTCATTAGGTTGATGAAAGTCTCACTACTTGCTGAGGCTATCCTCAAACCTGCTATCCTCCAATCTCAGCCTCCTAAATTCTGATATTACAGGCCTGCACCACCACACCCAGCTCATTTTCCCTTTTTTAACAATTTTCATTAATATACTTGGCTGTTCCTTTTGACTTCAGATAAAATAATTCGTTCTGATGTCTCTGGGGACATAAAGCTTTCTGTTTACTCACAACCCAGGTGCATACACAAACTTATTTACTAGAAGGAATTTCTATTTTCAACAATTCAAGAAGTAAAATTTTACAAAGCAAATATGTTAATCACTTCAGCCTGATTTGGAGCCTGTAACTCATTTTACAACCTACATCATTTTTTGGCACTTGGGAATTCATTGTTGCAAAACTTCCTCTTTTAATTTTACATTGTCCTCATGTCAAAAAGCTTTACAATTTTGCTTTATAACGAAAAAAGCCATTGATATCTTGAGATTCCCTACTTCTTGTTTATGAATAACCATAAAGAAAATGGAACAGCTTAACAGAATAAAATTCAAAGGACTTTGAAGGCAAACTTGCCTGAGCTCCAACACTTCATAGCTGTGTGTATTTTGGCAAGATTTTAAAATTCTACATGTTTCAATTCATTCATCTCAATAATAATAATAAAAATAATAATAATAATAGCACTAACCTTGCAAAATTTTTGTAAGAAGCAAAGACATTATTTATAAAGTATGTAGAACAGTCCCTTATATATGAACAAGGCTCCATATGTATTAAGTCTATATTTTATTTATGCAAATTATTCAGTACTTTCACCTATAGGGGAACTGGGCTCATTAGGAAAAGAAACTAAAGCAGGTAAATTGAATTCTTAGGGCATTCTTTAATGGAAAACCAAGTTCCCAAAGATGTAATTGGTGGGCAAGGATGATGTACATGAAAATTTTATGGACCTATGAATTATTTTTGTCTTCCTCTGAGAATTTATGGTGGACAGACTAAAATGTGTGCACACAATAGTTCTCTGTACTACTGGCAGACAGTGCTGCCTTTTTATCTCTTTTAACTACAGTACATTTGAAAGCCTACCTCTAACCTCAACCCACACACAAGCCAGAGCGGCTGTCTCTATTTCTCTCTCCTAGAAATGGATCTGTCAGATTTCTTTCTTAATTCATTATTCCCATGTCATTACCCAGTAGGACCTATGATCAGTTCTGACACATACCTAGTAGTTGATGACATAGTTCAGAAGTATTTTTCTTTCCATGAAATATGAAAAATAGTTTCAGTGATATCTAGCTCAAAAATATAGTTTTCTCCCATTTTTATGGCAAATATTGGACAAATCAGGGCTCCTTTCCTAGTGTCCATTCCAGTTTGCTTTATGTATGGAAAACCAAAAGTGAATTTACAGGTAAATACCCTTTTGTGCTTTTCTTTTTATCACTGTTTGCACTAACTCCAATCGAGGAGATCAAAGAGAAGGTCATTTCAATAATAACATATGATTTTAATTCTTCTTGGATTCATGGGGTTCATGAAGCATTGCTCCATATTCTTTTTCAGGTAGACCTTAGGGGGGAAAGGGATAACTTGGGAGACACTGTGTCTTCAGGGGATATAGGGAAGGGTACAAACATTTAGATGTGGTGAAATTGCAAATGGAGACCATGTACTAGTTGTTTCTGGCTGGCCTCCATCTGATTTCTTGGAGCCCTTCTCTACTACAGTTCTTTCCCTGATGGGGAGCTAAGTTAACCTTGTACTGACTACAGTTTCAGAAGCAGAATTCTCTCTGCAGTTGTATAAAAAGCTTTCTGAATACAGAGATATCTGGAGAGACTGTGTCCCTGGCTTTTCTCATGTACAGAAACAAAATCTGTAAATCAAAAGAGGCTAAAGACTTCCTCACAACCGTAATGCTATTGGCTCCCAAATATTCATATTTGTGGTTGCAAACTCCTGGTGTGATGCTTTGAGTCAGAAAAAAAATAATAACCCATACTGTAGCCCTCAAAAGAAAGTACTCAGTGTCTGGCATATTTTCCCTGTGTTCCTCATGGACACTTTCTTATTGACCTTTCCTTTTTGCTCCAATTTAGAATCAGTTAATCTGTTACTCCTGGGAGGTATGAAATTTCCATATTCTCGTTGATTTATATGGATTTCCTGTAAGCTGAAGACTGCAGGATGAAATCAATCACAGTGATGCCTACAGCAGTGGTCCAGGATAGGACTTAAGAAACACCTGATGTTTTCCATTCTTATTAGGAGTGAAATGAGAACACACTATTTTCACAATGCTTCCTGTATTGGGGAGATTATTTTGAGAACCTCACACAAATAAGAGAAAAATTGAGACACGCCATTTTTGTAACTTTAGCTGATGTTTTATGATGATGATAAAAGGATATCTGAAGGTTTTATCTGACCCTTTCAAGAACTGTTGATATTTACAAGATTTCTGTGGGTAGAGACATGATTGGCATTCCAGAATATAAGAAATAGCTGTATTAACTCAGTTTGGATACCATGTCAGCATTCATTAGAAAATATAACAGTTCTGAAATTCTGAGTTACATTCACATATTGAGGGAAGAGCTGCTTGTATATTTTTTTTCCTTTTTTTATTGGTGCATTATAATTATACATCTTGATGGGTTTCAGGGTGGTAGAAGTATACATGTTTAATATTATTTGTTTTCT
This sequence comes from Glis glis, assembly GCA_004027185.1. Taxonomy (NCBI): domain Eukaryota; kingdom Metazoa; phylum Chordata; class Mammalia; order Rodentia; family Gliridae; genus Glis; species Glis glis. The sequence goes on along the minus strand of PVJS01023340.1, from coordinate 3,211 downwards.
TATGTGATTTTTTTCTTGCTGTTCTTTTGCATGTAGGAAATATGACACGTACATTCAGTTATCACAAATAGTGTAAATACCTATTATCACAATGAGAATCATTTTACAAAGCATAAAACAGCATTGTGACATCAACACCTAATGTTACCAATTTATTGACTATTTGTTATCTGGCAAAGAAAAAAAAAAGAAAATCCTGGGGGAATCACAGCTTGGCCCTTTTCTTTGCAGTTGAACTTTATTTCGATTTTTATTTTTTTTCTTAGTGTCCAAATTCCCATTTGTCATGGAAATTTAAAATTAAGCCTCTACAATGTGCACATTTTAATTTAATATGAGGGAATGTAATTTATTATTTGGCACAGATTTATTGTTGTAAAAAGCTCCCACTGATGTCATGGTGAATTCTGTGCATGAAATGAGAGCAAACAAATGATTCATTTTCCATGAATATTAACAATCAATGTTACATTCTTCCCAAGCTGCATTATAAGGTTCTTTATCAAAATTCTCTACTGTATGTAGCTATATTTCTTTCACTGAGGTCATGAGGAAGAGAACATTTTTATAAGAATTAATAATGTGGTTGATATAACCATCCAAAATGGTACAGGATAGAAAGTCAATTTATTTGCAAGAGATCCATGAACTCCTTTGGCCCAGTGATGATAATCTCATAGGTTGGGTCACCTCCTAACCTGTGATATATGTCAACAGATGCAATGCTATCTTATCTCTGTGGCTGGGATATTATGAAATAACTCTTGTTTCACATACTACTGCCTCATAGCAATGAAGGTTTCTCTTTAGGAAACATTCCTTTCACTTAACAGATATTTATTGAGCAATCAATATGCACCAAGGCCTGTGCTAGATATTTGCATTATAGCTACAAATAATATTCTTTTCTAAAGCCTAATATATAATAAGGTGACTAGAAAGAGTGATTATTAAAAAATCCATACCTAAGGTTCTTGATTATGCTTCATTTAAAACATAGATATTCATTTTGTTTTGTTTTAGTTTTCTTTGTGTCCTTTTCAGTCAGTGTTTCAAAATAGAAATGCTAAACTGTCTTAGCTTACTTTACCACTGAACTACACAATTTGTGAAATACTGACAATTTTTTTTAATTTCCTAAGGTCGTCATATTAACTTGCCAAGCTAGGTGGTTTAAAACAAATGATATTTATGTTTTCAAAGTTCTGGGGGCCAGAAATCCAAAATCAGGGTTAGGAGAGTTGCTTGCTTCTGCAGCCTCTTTCCCGGCTTCTGGTGGATGCAGGCTATCCTTAGTGTTTCTTGGCTTACAAGGCATCACTGTAACCTCTGTCTCTGTCCTCACATGTGCTCTCCCTCTGTGTCTCAAACGCCCCCCCACTTTCTCTTTTAAGGAATACAGTCATTGGGCTTAGTACACTCCCTAGACTCAGGATGATCTCATCTTGAGATCCTTACCTTAAGTACAGGAGGAAAGCCCTTATTACAAACATGATCAAATTCTGAGGTTCCATAATTTATTAGTCAGCTTTTACATTGCTGTGACCAAAATACCTGGCACATACAACTTAGAGAAGGAAAAGTTTATTTGGGCTCATGGTTTCCGAGGTTCAGTCCATGGTTGGCAGGCTGTAAGGCAGAAACTGTGATGGCAGGACATGGCTGAGGAAAAGCGGTCAAACTCATGGTGGCTGGAAGCAGAGAGTGAGAGAGGAGGGGGCCAGGAACACATGGAGTCCTCACAGCCATGCTCAGGGACCCATCCCTCCATCCATGCTCCACCTCCAAAACTAGCTGTATTCTCTAACATATGAGGTTTGAGGGGACACTCCAAATCAAACCATAACATACATGGAAATATCTTTTTTGGGGAAACCATTTAGCCCACTAAAGTTGCATATCACAATGTTATTTATTCCTGACCAGGTAAACAAATATCATTAATTAGGTTAAGAAATTAGGTCTCCTATTTTTAAACCATTTTAAACTATAAACTTACAGCCATGGTATTATTTAGTTCTTTTAGTTACTTCTCCATATGTTGCATATTCCTCATAAAATATGGTAGAACTACAAGGACAAATAGTGGAATTCACTACTATAGTTGTAGATGTAAAGATCCAACAGTCAGAAAAACAGTAAGGACATAGTTAAACTTAACAATGCCACCAATCAATCAGATCTAATTGACATGTGTACAATACTCATCCTGCAACAGTTGAGCATGCATTTTTCTCAAGCTCATATAGAGTATTCACTGAGATAGAAAATATCGTGGGTCATATAATATTTGTTAACAAAAGTAAAAGAAGAGAAATCTTACACACTATATTCTCAGACTGTGATGGAATTAAACCAGAAATCAATAACAGGAACACACCTAGAAAATCCCCAAATACTCATAGACTAAACAACACATTTTTCGATAACACACTGGTCAAAGATAGTTCAAGATAAATTTTAAAATATTTTGACTTAAATGAAAATTAATATATAATGTATCAAAATGGATGGGATTCAATAGTTACATGGACATTTATAGCATTGAATATATACATTAGAAAAGAAGAAAAATAAAAAAATTGATAATTATCTAAGTTTCCCGTTTAGAAAATCAGAAAAAGAAGAAAAAATTGAATTCCAACTGAAGTAAAGGCAAATAACAAAAAATAGGTGAAATATCAACAAAACTGAAAGTAAAAAATGAAAAGAATAAGAAAACTATATGCAAGGAGATGGTAAGCCAGATTTCAATGGTTTCATGAAATGATAAATTAGAAAAGTGAGATTAAAATTAAAAAATACAAAACAGGCACCTACTATCAAAGATTATGATAAATGTACCTAATTTTGATAAACTCATATAATTTCAAGGTAAACTGAAACCGCTTTTCAGGAGTACAAAAATATTGTTCATATAACATCGTAGTCAGCTGCTTAAGACACTTTACCAGTTTTAACTGTGATTTGCTATGTGTTAAAGTACTCTATAAACAGTAAAGTGATTTTTGCTTTTTTTTTTTTTTTGCGGTACTGGGGATTGAACGCAGAGGCGTTCTACCTCCGCGCTACACCCCCGGCCCTATTTTTTATGCTTTATTTTGAAACCGTGTTTCACGAGGTTGCAGAGGGCCTCACTAAGGAGAGAGAGAGAGAGAGAGAGAGAGAGAGAGAGAGCTGAGGCTGGCCGCGAACCCGGATCCTCCGGTCT
>PVJS01023339.1:0-29709 GCA_004027185.1 Glis glis | reverse complement strand
TTTTTTTTTTTTTTTTGGAGGAAAAGGGATGTCCCTTTGGTTTTGGCAAAGCTGTTGCCAGAGCACCAAGAGCACTTGGTTGGGCTGACAGTCTATCATCTCCTCTGGCAATTTGGCTGCCAATAGGTCAAACCACATCCACTTGCAGCTGACCTTCACAGGCCCTTTGTCTCCTGACTTACTCTTTGACTTGGGGGCCCAATCCCACTGGAAGCCTTTCCCCCTACTATGGCTCACACTTGGGCTGTGCACCCCTGACTGCATACTTCCAAGTCCCCTAGCCAGGCCAATCACATGCACTGTCTGATCAACATATGGAGTCAAGAGGGCGGACATGGTACCAAAAGTGCACTGGGGTCCAACCGCCAATATGAGGTCTTTCCTACGGGCTGTAAATAACTCTTTGTCTAGGGTAGTATACCGGGTCTCAAACATCATCTTTCACATATCCACCTTGTGTATGATCTGCACCAGATATAATAGGTAGTCCACTTTCTCACAGTCTTTGGCAACTGGCCTGTTTTATTCCAAATTGTGGGATGCAGCCATGAACCAGTTAATCAGAGTTTGATTCCCAGCTTGTGTATTAGTTACACATTCTGCAGCCACTGCTGCAAGGAGGGCACAGTTGTTATACTAGCCAATTGGGTCATTTTAGTTGGGTTCAGTCCAGTATTATCATTCCACTCATACCACAAGTGCAACAGCCATGCAGGGACCATTTCACCTATCTTTTGCTTGCATTGCTTTACCAAATCACATAACTCCATAGGTGTCTCTTGAGTCGTGGTGTGGCGGGTGGATTGTCAGGGTCTTACAATTCCTTCCCCAGGGCCAAAGCCTCATCTACTTCTACCTTCTGCCTTATCAGGGAGCAGGAGCATAAGAGGGAACCTACCAGACTACTGGAGCAAGGAGTGAGAGCAGACTCATTTGGGCTGTGCAGGACTCCTTCGGCAACCAGTACACATTGCTCTAAATCTTCTTCCTGTCACTGTAGCCAGAGAACCTCTTACATCAGCTCCTGAATGTCACAGAAGTCATAGTTCAACATCACCAGGAAAACCCAGGCCACCCACTCGGCTGCCTCTTAGTGCGCCACCAGGACATTTGCATCTAATGCCTCCACCTCCTCCAGACCTCATCTGGCTGGGGACATACCTCTTCCCAACCCTTTGGCAGGGTCCACATAGCCAAATATTCCACTATCAGGAACCACAGGGAAGCCAGGGGCCACATCTCCTCCACCCTGGGTTGTTCCTCCTGATGTCTGCTCCTCCAGAAGGATACTGAGGGTACTTACCTCATCTTGATGACTACACCAATTGTCAGGGGCCATGTTATACATAGTTAGGCTGTGGTTGCAGGGGAGGTTTTGGTGGCGAGATCACCAGTGAGAAGAAAGCATATAGATCCATCATTTTGAGGAGAACAACAGCAGTTTATTTTACAGGCCAGTCCATTATATAGGGTTCTGGGTAACATGGTGCATGTCATTCCAGCATAAGGTGCACATGCATTTTGCATATTACCTAGTCATGCTTACATAAGTATATACATATGTGCAGCTATGCAGGATGACCTGCCCAATCATCCTTATATAACTAACTGCTCATCTGCGGCTGTGCAGGATAAGTGGAGTCATGCGCAGGGTAAGCGGGGTCATGTTCTCATTGCTGGCCTGTACTTCCTCTAGGCCCCACACTATCATAAGAATGTTACTGTGTTTTAATTTTCCAATTCTACTTGTTCATGATTGGCTTATAGAAAAGTGACTGAATTTTGTATATTAGCCTTGTATCCTGCAATCTTGGTATCACTGTTTGTTAATTCCAGAGGTTTATTTGTCAATTATTTCAGACTTTTCACATAGATGATCATGTTATCTCTAAACAAAGACAGTTTTATTTATTCCTTTTCAATATGTTTCCCTTTTATTGCTTTTTCTCATCTTTCTGAATTGGCTAAGACTTCCAGCACAATGACCCAAAGCAATGTGGCAAGGGATATTCTTGCTTTGTTTCTATTTCAGCAGGAAAGCTTTGGGGTTCTCACCATCAAATATACTGTTAGTTGTAGATTTTTTTTTCTTTTTAGGATGAACTTTTCTCTTTGAGGAAGAGCAAAAGCATCAATGTAACTGAAGCTGAGAGACTGATCTGATGGGCAGTAGAACATGAGGAAATAAAGGTAAGGGAGATATATGCTTGTATAGAGTGTTGGATGTTATGGTAAATATTTTAATTTTTAATCTGAGTGAGATGAGTGCAACAATGACATGATATGACTTATGTCTTCACAGAAGCATGCCAGCTCTTCCATGGAAAACAAAGTAAATCAAGGTAATCATAAAGAATAGAGAGCAGTTATTATGTCCAAGATAAAAGATAGTGACTTGGGTTATATTGACAGGAATGCAGTTGGTGAGAGTGGTGAGAAGGGGAAGGGATAATATTAATGACAATGTCAAAAGAATACGCTAATGTCTTTGATGTGAGTTGAAGTAGTGAGAGTGAGAGATGAGTCAAGGAAAACTCCAAGTTTTTCTTCTGAAAAAAATAAAAGGATGAAATTAATAGCATCTATTGTACATAGTTACAAAAATTTAATAAGATGATGTAGGTAAAGGTCTTGATTTATACTAGGTGCTAAAATGCTCAGTGTTTCTTCTCTATCTTTTTTCCTTAGACATATAATTTTTGTGCAAGTTTCTTACTACATAGGGAATTCTAAATGGTTACATCATTAATTTTTATTTCTTTTTATGACCTTTGTCAAAAAGGACTAAAAAACAGGTAGATGACTTGATGAGACCTGGAGTTGAGGAAAGAACAGAAGTTTAAGGTCAGATTGCAAATTAGTACAGCTGCTATGGAGATATGTGTGGAGATTCCTCAGAAAAGTGGGAATGGAATCATCATATGATCTGGCTATATCACTCCTGGGTGTCTTCCAAAAGGGACTGGACTCAGAATTTTATGGAGATTCATGCATATACATGTTTATAGCATCATAATTCACAATAGCCAGATTATGGACCCAACCTAGGTATCCAGCCACAGATGAATGGATTACAAAACTATGAGATATACACACAGTGGAATTTTATTTAGCAATAAAGAAGAACAAAATTATGTCATTTGCAGGAAAATAAATGGACCTGGAGAACATTATATTAAGTGAGATTAGCCAGTCACAGAAAGTGAAGGGTTATATGTTTTCTTTCATATGTAGAAGCTAGGGAGTAATTGGAATACAAGAGGGACTTTAGATAATGGAGGAAAAACCCCAGTGGAGCAATGTGGGGGTTTAAGGGAGGGTGGTGGTGGTAGAGAGGGAGAATTAATGAAGGACTCACTTCCACTGATATTATGTACATATAAAAAATTACCAATGCCAATCTTAATATCATGTATGGGGAAGGGGAGGGAGCCAGGAAGAAGCTCACCAAGTGCTATATACATTATGTCCCTATCAATCTGAACTTCATTGTGATGTGAAACTACAATGCACCAATAAAAATATATTTTAAAAAGACTCAGATTCAGCAGGTAATGATGAATGTCTCCTTTGTGTCTGAAAGCATACTAGATGTATAGAAATGCTATCTCATTTAATTCTCATAACATTTCCTTGATAGCAATGTTATCATACCACTTTACAGGTAAATAAATACTGAGACTTTCAGAGGTTTAAAAATTCATTCAGGGTCACAGAAAAGCAGGACTATGATTTGAATGAAGTAGTCCTTTACTCCGCTACTTGTCTTTGTGAAAACTTGGTTTCCATTCAAGTCTGTTCATCTCTCATGACGTATTTTTAGGAACACAAAAGCATTGGTATGAGGAGTCACTCTTTACATATTCCTTCTAGGTTGGTTCTTGACCAGTTTTCTATTATAACCAACCGTGCGAATCAATTCGGTGGCATCTTAAATTTCATGCCATATGTATTTATTTTCATTTCCTATTTCAGTTTTGTGAAATTCCCTCTCCCCCCCAGGAAAGCAATAGTTGTAATTGTCATATTGCACAGTGATATGATACCTGCCTCCTTTACAAGGATATGAGCTTCCTCAAGGAGGGAATTTGTCTTATTTGTTTCTGGATTTCCAGGTCTGATTCACTGCCAGGCATATGAACTCAGAATAATGACATATTGATGTATAAATAGAATAACCCCTCCAAATCCACATGATGTACTTGAAACTATACCACAAAAGCTTTCCTGATACCTTGAGGCTAGGCAGGAAAAAAAAAATTGGGACTTGTGGATGCCTGTCTCTGCCAAGTAGTCACTCTAAAATGATTGCATCTAGACTTGAAGAACTTCTTAAAGGGGATATTGTTCTTTTCCAGGAATTAGAAAATGCCAGAGCAGGTAAAGTAAATGGCACTGATCCTCCCTCCCTGGCCCGCACCTAGTCCACCTGGAGATTCGTCCTCTGCACCATGGGGTAGCACCTTGTGGAGTCTGGTGCTGTGTACTGTGAAAATCCACTCTGTGTGCTGGGACAGTCTCTGCAGGACCCTGCCCTTTGCTATTCTATCCCGGGGTGGCATTTGACAGTGAATACTGCTGATATTTCAAAACCTACTTGCTGAAGCAACAAATGGGCTACGGGGAACTACCCTATAAACAGGTGGGGCCTCTGTGCGCATGCGTGCGTGTGTGTGTGTGTGTGTGTGTGTGTGTGTGTGTGCTTTGCATGTGATGAATATGTAAAGTATATTAGCTTTTCTGGTCTGGTTTATAGTATAATAAACCTACTGTGTCCCGGCCCTGTTAGAGAGAGTAAAGCAAAGGGCTCCTCTTGGTGGCTATGGATAAGTCGTTCCCAATTCTTATCATCAACAGAGGTGATGATGAGATTTGGAAATGCAGAGTGGAATAAAAGATGCCAAGTTCAGAAAGGTGAGCGAAGAGAGAGAGACTACGCTGCCAGAGACTTGATGTAAATACCCCATATTTCTCCAGTTGCAATTTATGCCTTGAGGAGGTCGCTTCATCCTGGCTAATACTTTTGCTTGTCACACATACACATACACACACACACACACACACACACACACACACACACACCTCTGCAGGTGACAGAGGCCTCAGTGTGAGGCCAGTAGGAAATCAAAAGGTTATAATAATACCTCTGACTCCATCTCTACTACCCAGGAAAAATTTACATGAAGGGAATGGAGAATGGGCTATCTATACTTTGGGATGTTAAGGAAAGAAAATTCATACTGGGTAAATTTGCCTGTGAGTTAATGAGTCCATAATTTATTTTTAAGGATATGTTAAAGGAAGGATCCTAGAACTTGAAAAAAAAATCTCCCATAAATTCAAAAACAGATTTCTTCATCACTGCAAGCACCACACCCACATAGAAGCTTAATAGATATTTTCAAATGAATCAGAAAAAAATAATTATGAATATGACAAAAATAATAGCTGACCTTTATGAAGCAATGGAAAACTTATCAATTGCCAAGCATTTCATATGTGAGTACTTAAATGTAGTTTAATAGTGCACATTAGTCAATCCTCACCATCAGGCTATAAGGTGGATGGTTATCCCTCATGTTTACAGGTGAGAAAACAGAAACCCTGAGAGGAAACACTACGTTCCCAAAGCCATGCAAAGGGTACGCGGATGGGTACTCAGGTTACCTTAATTCCAAATCCACAAAAGCTACTAACAGCTTGTTCTAATCCAGAAATGTTATAAAAAGTTACAGGTATCTAATGCATGTATCTTTGATTTTAAAATAATTTTGGTTTTGAAAACAATTACTATACCCATATCATAAATATTCAAACCAATTCAATATAAAGAGAAAGAAATAACCATCATCTGGAATCCACCATCAAGAGATAATTAATGTTTGGGTGAGCATTATTAAACATTTCTCTATGGGCATATACTGAAATATGTACAAGATATTTTATATAAATGGAGTAATACTGAACATACTGTTCTAAAATCTGTTTTATTTTTCACTCAGCAATATGTTACGGGCAACTTTCCATGTCAATAAATACAGATTTGCATCATCATTTTTAATTGCAGCATAATTAGATTATCACAATATTATCAAAAAATGCCAAAAATTGTGTACTTCAATCTCCAGTCCAGTTTAGAAGTACTCCAGATAACTTCTGTGGCTGATAGGCAGGCAAGGTTTGCTGAAAGTTGTTATTCAAAGGTGATACTCTTAATGGTGAAGGATTTTAACAACATTTCCCATTTTTGGATTTTTAATCTGCTAAAATCTGTCAATAATATTAAACCCAGTTATTATAGCTGCTTTTTCTTTTCTCAGTCAAGCCATTTCAAAAGCTAAATCCCTGGTTTTAGCTATCTTCCTCATGAGTCAGAATTTCTAAACCATTACCAAACGGAATACCTTCCTTCAGTAATGCTTAGATAAGTATATGAATTAAAACAGTTCTTCATTCATAGCATGACCAGCATAGAATACAGTGGTGTTTTCCAATCCAGAGATTTGGATACCTTTCTTCTCCTAATGTAGTGTAACACAGAATGCTTTAAAGGAATGAACAGATGGTTGGGAGTTTTATAGAACTGGTATTAATATTATGAATGTCCATGGAATCTGTGTTTCATGAACCTTCATAAAATAAATAAAATAAAACATTTGTGAGTTTTTCAGACATGCCAAGGCAGTAAAATATATGGAAGCAGTTGTTAAAAAAGTATTTGTTTGTACATATTGAAAAGTATATATTCTGAAGTTAACACAAAACCCTGAAGACACCATTGATTCCTCCATGGAGGCTGATCAAAAGGCATTCAATTCCACTTCACCCAACATTGCTATTGTTTCACATCGTTAATTATAGGCTCATGAGCTTCTAGAATCTTGACCAATACCATATGGTATATACAGTACAGAAGTGGGAAGATTGTATTTGCAAGAATACATGTGCAAAACAGTGCTGTAAGCAACTTAATTTAATGGGGAAAGCTTTCACGGAACACTTGATCAGGTAGCTCATGTGGAGAAATAGAGACTAAACATGAGGGACTGTGCTTCAAAGTCAGGGGCCAAGTTCCCTTCTCAGAACTAATATGAAAGCTGCTGTTGAGTTTTGTTGTTATCTAGAAGACAGCTGAGTGTCTGGCTTGAGTAATTAAAATGCTAATTGGAAATTCACCATTCATCAGAGGAAATTACAATGAGTCAATTTTCTTTTCTTTCTGTTTTTAAGTTTTTTTTTTTCTGGTGATGGCAGATGTTGAGGTTTTGAATTCATTGTGCACCCTAAATGTAGAGAAATCTTCCATTCAAGCTGGAATTCCCCCCCATATTTTTGTTGATTGTCTACTTAAATTAACCTTCTCTAATGAGACGGAGATTCGATGGCTATGTCTGTAATTTACTGGCTGTGAAATTAGTTAGTTTGGATAATTCATCCCATGGGTGACAAGGGTGAGATCACAGAGTGAACCACCAGGTGAGAATTAAGAAGTAAAGAGTGGCTCTTCTGCTTCTATGGACATAGAATTTAGATGCAGAGGCTAAGAGTAGAATGCATATGGCAAACCCATCCTCTAAGTGACCTCAATTTATCTCCAGTCCACACTCATGCCCAACATATCCCGACGAGAACTTAGCTGGGTTAGAACTACTACTTAAGAGTATGAAACCACCAGATGTCAGGATTGGTGTACAGTAGCTGTGATAAAACTTCCATCTTGGCCAAATAATAAAACCTAGCTTAGGAAAAGAGATAGACAAGCAGGGCAGAAGTAGGGTATTTAAATTATTAAAACTTATTTTTGCTGAATAGGAACTGACTTACTCTAGAAGATGATCATCTTAACTCCTTCCTTTGAACCTCTGCATAAGACTTTGGGGATTAGATTATTACTGAATTATCCATGTTTTGTTCCAGGAAGTTCTAAATGGATATTCTTTGAGATTTGTGAAGGAAAAGATAAAATTCTATAAGTAAAGGAATATATAAACACTAACTTTAGCTATATATCTACTACAGGGCTTCATGGAGTTTATAATAAGTTAATCACTCGCAAGTCTTCAAGATGGGATAAAGGTATGCACTACTCTGAAAATTATCAGCCATGTTATTAAATAATAATGTTTCTCAATAATACTCATTCTAAATATGGATTGCTAGAATATTTTGTATTACCAATGAAAAGAGTGAAGTGCAAAATGAAGTGCAAAAATTATAGAATCAATTGATAAGATCAACACTGACCTCAATTCAATGCAATCCCCCCATCCGTGTCTCAAGTCAGATGTTTGTGAAACATCTGGATGTAATAGTCAAAAACACAAAACTATGAACAAAAATGGGAATTGGGTAAAGAAAATGAGGGATACCGAATGACTTCTAATAAAGCGTCCATCTTTGTTTCGCCTAACTTGAAATTCAGACAAGAGTGGTGGGCAATCCTAGAAAGTGCAAGTTAGACCTATCAGTCCCTGGGGCAGAAAATTATGGTAGAGGCATACAATTGGCAGTGTAAGGCCTGATAGAAAAAGCTGGAGATGATTCTTTGGGAATATTAGGATATTCAGTAACTCCCATCTATATGGAGGAATTTAGAAAGCCTTGTGAATACATGGGAGACCTTGCAGGCTCAGAGGAGATCTGAGATAGTCCTAACATTTCACACTGAATTTATCCCTAGGTCAGATAAAAGTCTGACTAAGTATTAGAGTGCCCCATCATAGAGTCAGTCAACAAAGTCTTGGGGACGAGCTATTTTGTTTGTCTTTGTATTTTTCTTCCTCTACTTTTTAAGCTTCTGGGTTTTGAGGAAATTTCTGTCAAAATATTAGTTGAGCATGAACTGAAGGAACAGAGACTTCTATGATCATACCTGACAAGAAATTGTCTTCGCAAAAATGTTGTGGAAAGATCACTAAATAGTGGATGATATAGCCTTCTTAATTTTATTAATTTTTAATTTTTTTTGTGTGTGTGTGGTACTCCGATTGAACCCAGGGTCATTCTACCTCCAAGTTACACCCCTAGCCCTTTATCATTTTTAGTTTGAAACAGGGTCTCACTAGTTGATGAGTCTCACTATTTGCTCAGGTTGTCCTCAAACCTGCGATCCTCCTGTCTCAGCCTCCCAAGTACTGGGATTACAGACATGTGAACGATCATGCCCGGCTGATACAGCTTTCAATAATCATTATAAAACAAACAGAAAAACTACTACCATGAACCAAAACAAAATGGAAAAATAGAGGTGAAGAGAATCTGATTTTTTGAGTTAGATATACAAATGTTCAAAATTCAGTAAGAATAAGCAAATCACAAAGGATACAAAGTTGCCCAAGAAAGTATGGCATATTAAAAGAAACACAATAAATTGACAAAAACCATTGCTGAGAAATCTTAAACATAGGACTTACTAGAAAAAGACCTAAAATAGTTGTCATATATGTTTTCAAAAAAAACTGGTGAAAAGTATATAAGAAGCTAAGGAAAATGATGTAGAAACCAAATAATAATAAAATGATCAAGTAAAAATTACATAAAAAAACACAAATTCTGAATCTGAAAACTGAAATGAAAAAAAAATCCCTGAAGTACAAAAAGTCATTACTTCAGTAATAGATTTGAACAGGCCAGAAACAGAATAAATAAAGACAAAATAAGACAATTAAAATTATTGAATCTGAGTAACAGAAGTAAAATGAATAAAGAAAAGTGATCAGAATACAAATTCTTCTGAACACCACCAAGTAGACCAACATAAACACTGTGTGAGTACAAGTAGATAAAGGGGAAGAAAGAATATTTGATGAAATAATGTTCAAAATCTATACAACAAATGAATCTACGAATCCAAAAAGCTTAATTAGTTTCTGGTAGGATGACCTCAAGAAGACCCAACCATAATAATTATAATCCAGTCATGAAATGTCAGTAGCATGAAATAATTGTGAAGGCATCAAGAGAGTCTTAGCCAGATATGGTGGCACATACCTGTTATCCCAGTACTTGGGAGGCTGAGACAGTAGGATTCCAGGTTCAAGGCCAGCCTCAGCAGCTTAGAGAGATACTCAGCAATTTAATGAGATCCTGTTTCAAAATCAAAAGGGCTGGGGTGTAGCTCAGAGGTAGAATGCCTTTGGGTTCAATTCTCAGTACCAAAAAAAAAAAAAAGAGCTTCTTGTCTCATCACCTATAAGGGCTCCTCAATAAAAGGAATAGCTGCTTCCCAACAGAAACCACAGTGGCCTAGAAAGCTGTGCGATGACATATTTTAAGTGCTATGAGGAAAATAAAACCAATCACAAATTCTATATCTAGAAAAACCATCCTTCAAAACTGAAAGATAAATTAAGACATTTCCAGATCAAGAAAAGCTGAGGGAATATATTACTACTAGACTTGTCCTATAAGAAACACTAAAGGGAGTACTTTAGGTGGAAATAAAAGGACACTAGAGATTAATTTGAAGCCATATGAAAACATAAATATCTCTGATAAAGGTAAATGCATGGGCAGATGTAAGAGACAGTGTTAAAGTATTTTTGGTTAGTAATTCCAATATTTATTTCCAATATGATTTAATAGACAAATGCATAAAACTTATAAATCTGTAATATTGGGCACACAATTTGCCAGCAGTAGAGACCAACACCAAGTTTATAATATCTCTGGAGTGATCATCCAACTGCCTGGTGACAGATTGATTGCACTGTATTGCTTCCATCATGGAAAGAACAGTGTTTTGTTCTTAATGGAATAAATTATTTGGGATATGGATCTCCTTCCCTGGATGCAATGTTTCTACCAAACCTGCCATTCATGGACTTAAAGAATCCTATACCCACTATTATATTACTCTACACAGCCTGATCAAGGTACATGCTTCACACCAAAAAGAAGCATGGTTATCAGCCATGCTAATGGGATTCCTTAATCTTACCATGGTCCCCACCATCCTGAATCAGCTGGCTAGACAGAAAGACAGAAAGATTCAGTGACAGTACCAGCTAGATGTCAACATCATGCAGGACTGGGACAGTATTTCCCAGTAGACTGCATATCTCTGAATCAGTGTCCAAAATCTGGTATTGTTTCTTCTATTTCCAGAATTCACAGAAATCAAGTGGTACAATGGCAGTAGAATCCCTCAAAATATACCATTATGACTCATTAGCAAAAAGTTGGCTTCTTGTGCCCATACTTTAAGTTCTGCTGACCTAGTGATTATAGCTCCAGAAAAAGGAATGCATTTACCAGAAGACACAACCATGATTCCACTTCCCATGCCTCTGACTCAACAGGCAAAGAAGGAAACACCTTTGCTGGCTGGGAATGCATCCTGACCATCAAGGGAAATCAGACTACAGCTTGGACTACTTCCTCATTGGAAATAAGGAAGAGTGCGTCTGGAATATAGGAGAGACCCCTGCGGCAGCTCTTAGCATTAACATGTGTGTGAATAAGATTAATAAAAACTATAACTGCCCAAAGAGGAATTTCTGATGTCTCAGACCCTTCAGAAATGAATGTCAGCATCACCCCACAATGAGTAGAACAATAGCCAGCTGAGACATCTGCTGAAAGCAAATGTTATGAGATTAGCCAGTAACAAAGTGAAGGGTTATATGTTTTCTCTCATATGCAGAAGATAGGAAGTAATCAGGATACAAGAGGGACTTTAGATAATGAAGGAGAAACCACAGTGGAACAATGAAGGGGTTTAGGGGAGGGTGGTGGGTGGAGGAGAGAATAATGAAGGAAACACTTCCATTGAAGTTGTGTACATATGTGAGAATACCAATGTCAATCTCAATGTCATGTATGGGGAAGAGGAAGGAGTGGGGAAGGAACTGGGGGGAAGTTCACCAAGTGCTATGTGCATGTGTGCATGTAGGTCCCTAGCACTAGATTGTAATGTGAGACTACAATGCACCAATAAAAGTACACACACACACACACACACACACACACACACACACATTATATAATAAAAGAAAGTATATATATAAAATAAAAAAAGAATACAGAATGAGTAGTGAAAGGAGATAGTTATAAATTCCAGCTAGCACCATATGACCAGTTACAGAAAGGAGAACTATAATTTTCATGAGTACATGTTTTATTTTGTTATCAACATATTCATAAAAAGGAGAAAGAAATACTCATAACCAATGAGAACTATTTGTTTCTATTACAGGTCACATGATCATATTATTACTTTTTTTTTGCGGTACCAGGGATTGAACCCAGGGGCATTCTACCTCTGCGCTACACCCCCGGCCCTATTTTTTATACTTTATTTTGAAACCGGGTCTCACGAAGTTGCAGAGGGCCTCACTAAGTAGAAAGAGAGAGAAACGGAGAGAGAGAGAGAAAGAGAGAGCGAGCGCTGAGGCTGGCTGCGAACCCGTATCCTCCGGTCTCCGCCTCCCAAAGTACTGGGATTACAAGCGTGCGCCACCACGCCCAGCCACATGATCATATTATACTATATGTAATATCTTTGTCTTCTTTCCTTATTCCTTTATCATGTGTCATAAGATTAATTGGTGCTGTATCATAGTATTTAACTATTGTTAATTTTACATCATGGTATTTGTTGTGATCCTTGTTTTAATGAGGTGTAGGCAGGGAAGAACAAACATTAGTGAAGGATTTTACCTCCTCCTCTAGAAAGAAAAGGGTTTTGTGAATTTTTATCTATATAGAGTAGTTGTATTATATTAGACAGAACTATGACCTAATTGTTTTCTTCATCTTCAGATTCAGCATGGTTTAAGAAGATGTTTAGGTATGCCACGTTGATTAGGGGTGGGGTTGTGGTGTGGGCCTCAGGGAGTCCAGATATCTGGTCAAACATTTTCCTGGGCATTTTTGTGAGAGTATTTTAGGGTGAGTCTAACATTTAAATTGGTAAGCAGTTTAAAACAGATTGTCTCCCCTAAGGTGGGTAAGCCTCATCCAATAAATTGAAGTCTTGAATAGAACAAAAAGCTGATCCTCTCCCAAATAAAAGGAATACCTCCTGCCTGACAGCCCTGGGGCTGGAATCTTGGTTTATTGCTGCCTTTGAACTCAAACTGAAACAGAGGCTCTTCCTGGGTCTTGAAGCTGCTAACCTTTGGACTAGAACTATGCCACCTGCTTGCTTGCTTGCTTTCTCTCTTTCTTTCTGTATTTATTTATTTATTATTTGTTTATTTACTTATTTATTGCTGTACTGGGGATTGAACCCAGGGGCATTCTACCTTGGAACATTCTACCCCAACCTTTTTTAAATTATTATTTTGAAACAGGGTTTTGCAGAGGCTGGCCTCGACCCTACGATCCTCCTGTCTCACTCTCCCAAGTACTGAGATTACACACATGCACCACAGTGCCCGGCGGCTATATTCTTTTAATATCAGGAGATTATCATGACCCATGAATCTGTTATACCTCTTTCTACGCTAATTCACAAGACACAGGTAAAACCAACTGATAGATGCTATGTTTCCTACAGAAGCTTTAGGTAAATCATTTTGAAGCTAAATCTGAGTGCTTATGATAAAATGTTTCAAAATGAAGAAGAAACATCCCTGTTTTCAAGCACCCATGACTATATTCTAGATGCACTTGATTTTTAACTCCTGAGTCCCATCTTTCAGACCCCTTTCCCCATATACACACATATAGTTAAAAAAACACATAATAAATATATTGTCTGCCTGCGTGTAGCTGAATGATTCAGCCTCAGTGTTGTTCCTGGACCAAGCTTGGGTGAGATGGAATCATTGTTTTCATGAGGTGTCTAGGTAGTGATTGATTCTGTGTGGAACCAGAAAGAGGTGGGGAGAATTAAGCTCAATAAATGAATTTCTATGAAATATGCATAATTTCTCCCATAATTTTGCTGATATATATGTATTTATTGTATGTAGTTTGTAAGTATTCATTTTTTAATTGATGGTCTTAAGACCACTGATAATTTTCAAGAGTTATAGGTGCTTCCAGATTCTAAAACCAATAATATGTACCTATGTATGTATGTTTATACACACATACACATGTATATAAAGAAATATAGGCATTGTATATATTTACAATGTATATATATAGATGCACACACGTATATACCAATATTGAACAAATGTTAATTATTTAATTCATGGAAAAAGTTTGGTATATAATATGTACTTTTCAATGTTAGCTAATTTTATTAGATATAATATTATAATGTATAATTCAAGGCACCTAAATATTTTGATCACTTTTCTATTGTCAGATTATAAATTGTTTCTCATATATGATATACAAAAATCAATCCATGTGTTCAAGTGTGGCCTAAGAGTTAGAATAGAGCAGGTGTATATCTCCTAATTCTGGATAACATATATACACATGTACCTTTATGAGTGTTTGTGCATATGTATGTAGGCATGCTGAGTATACATACATAGACATGTATAAGTAGACACACATGCATACATATATTCTATGGCTTTATCTTTGTATTTAATTGTTATCCATGTGCCTATTTGGGGGGTTTCTGTCTTATATGCTTGCGTATTTTATTAAAATATTTACAAGATCTATGGCCCTCAGATGAAGAATCTACTTAAATAGACAAGCACCTCATCACTGCCCACAAACAGTGATGAATCTCCAGTCACTGAAGATGATCAAGTATCATTGTGGCAGATAACTAGTGAGGATAATGTAGAGAATAATTTCACTGTTTAGGGACACATTGGAACTGCAATATCCAATAAGGCATTATTTGAGTTTTTGAAGCTATCTCTATCCATCTATCTATTTATCCACACATCCCTCCATCATTCATTCATTTATTCATTCAATCAATCATTCCAACAAACAAAGGTAGTGGAAATTCCTCATTTACTTAGCTGAAGAGTATGAAGATAAAAACAACAGTTTGTTTTGGAATTCTTAATCCTGTAGGCCCTCAATGGCCATCCTTAATGAAGAAAGCCATAGCTAATATTGCTGAAAAACTCAAATGCTACATTGGAAAACAGAGATCAAGATTCCTTTCAATTCTGAGACTCTGCCATTCTATGATACAGAATTTATTGGGATGTTAAAAAAGAAGTATAAGCAGAATTTTGCTGTAGAGGTCAGGCTTTATGTGAGACAAAGGTATAAAGTATAGGCTGTGTATTATTAGGACTAAAATACATCTATAATGTATGCATGAAAATACTGTTGTTGATGATTACCGTGATGATAAAAAGGACTGAACATTTACTCCATCCCACACAGTGTGATTAACATTTTGCTTATATAATTTAAATTAATTTTCATTCCAACTCTAAATATATCTATTCAATTATGATTCCCCTTTTAGAAATTAACAAAATGTATGGCTTCAGATATTTTTAAGTCACTTAACCACAATAGAGTGGTCAAGTATTAGAGAAGAGGATTTGATCTTGGAAATTTTACCTCAAAATCTACTTTCAAAAATGGCAGTTTTACCTTCTTTCAAAAATCTGTAGAATTAATGGGTAAGTGATTTAGTAGTGTGAGCATTCAGAGAACACTTGAGTCAAATTAAATGGAACAATATTTTTATATTTTATTTTATTTTTAATTGGCAAAGAATAATTGTGTGTATTTGGGGACAAAAGGTGATGTGTAATTCTATATGTATGCAACAATTAAATCAAGCTAATTAACATAGCCATCACCTGAAAAACTTACATATTTTTGTTATGAATATTTAAAATTCATTTACATCAATTATTTCTGTAGTCCTATGGATTGAACCCAGGGACATTCTGCCTCTAAACTACACCCTCAGCCCAATTTTGTTTTTTATTTTGAAACAGGTTCTCAGTGTCTCACTCATCAGCCTTAATTATGCATTACATGATTATCAACTATCATCACCATGTTGTACAATAGATCTCAAAAACATATTCCTTCTAACTGAAGCCTTGTATCCTTTGATCAACATCATTCCTTTCCCCTTAAAGTAAAATATAGCATTTAAGTCATAAATATATTCTACAACAATAATATGGGAACAATGTACAATGCTTATCACAAATAGTATTGTGAATGTAAATTTGGTAAGACTACGATAAAACTTTTATACTACAGCCCTCTGTCACTTTCTTAATCTTCTACTCTGCAACTTACAAAATGTTCAGGGATCCCATCTATAAAAGTGGGACAGTAATGCAGTAGTATTAACTGTAAGGACTCATTGCAATCAATTACATAATAGTGCATTGTCTTTTCTTGATTGTATATTAAGCATTCAATAAAAGTTAGCTCTTCTTGCTACTACATTATTCCATTTTCAAAGATGAGATCCAAACCAAGCATGTAGGATTTGGGTAGGTACTGAGAAAATATTCTTTGGTATTTTTTATTTAAGAATTGAAAAAAAAAACAAAATGTAACGTAATGAAAACTGAATTAGTTTGGATGCATACTTGGTGGAACACAAGAAGGTAGAACTGTTGTTATTGAATCAGAGGATTATGGACTTAGGAAATCATATGTATTTATACATCAAAAACTCCAAGACTAATAAATCATCAAGTTGCACTTCACTATATAGAACTATGATTCAGTTCTTCAAATCACAAGTTCCTGTTGAAAATATCTGGCAAAAGACAACTGTGTTTCTGCTTGAATATTTTCTTGACCAGGAATTTCTTGTCCTTTTGGACATTCAATTTCTCCCATAGACAGCTATGAGAGATAGAAAAATCATGCGTACATTAAGCTAAAATATGGCCCTTGAACCACCTCACACTGAACCTAGTTTGATATCTCAGGGCTGTACAAGAGATAACTAATTCATCTTTTATTTATGAAGAAATGTATGGAGAACAAATGCATGCCCATGCTTACCTTGACTTTGAACCGGTTGATTGGGAATTCTGTCTTCTCCTTGCCATCCTCTTTCTCTTCTCCCTACCTCTTCCCTCTCTTCCTGTTCTTCCCTAAAGCACTTTTAGTCTCATGAAAGACAATTTGCTGTGCCACACAAAGTGTATTAGCACATGCATTTGTAAGTTGTTAGAACATAAGGAGTTTGGAAAATATCACATCTTTCTCCAAATTTTAGAGATTTGTACAAGGTCAAACTAAAACACAATCAAATGAGTATAAATGCAAACATAAGTTTGGAGACATAGGAACTGTTCGTTTATTCACTTTAAACTTTTATTTCAGGTAATAAGAGCACATTTAAAATGACTAGATGTTGTGCATGTATGTCACTATCACTATGATCTACATTATGATATGAAACTGTCATTCACCAATAAATGTATAAAAAAATGACTAGATGGGAGGGACCCTAAAGAAGTCTGTCTACTTTGTGAATTTCATTCCCAGGGGAATGTAAGGATGATTTTTCATTTTGTCTCTGCAAAGGCATGCATGGCAGAGGGGCCTTTTCTCCTCCTTGTCATTTTCTCCAACTGCACGCAGATAGTTCCCATTTTCCACTCTAAATTCAAGGCATGATACTGTCTTGTGCCTTTGGAAGGAGAAAGTTAAAGAATGCAGTAGAGCGGTGAGGCAGAGAGAGAGACTCTGGAGCCAGTTGGAATGGTCTGTCCACAGGGGACCAGCAGGGAGTTGTTGGGGAAGGAAAGAAGTGGGTCTTTTGAAAAGGAGAAACTTATTAAAAATTCTATCAGCAACATACCTAAGGAGCTTCACTCTAGGGGAAAATGGAGAACTCACTTATGGAAGTCAATTCAACTTCATTTCTGATCCCAGTGGAGGCAGATGGAAGAATAGCTGGGTAAGATTTGTAATGAAAAAATCAGGGAGGGGTGGGAGAGAATGGTTGAAATCACAAGGAACAGATTCTCAGGCTGCCTGTTGCACTGAAATATCAGAACGACCTTGGCCAAGTTACTCTTCCTCTCTTCATCTCATCCCCCCCCCACCCCACACATTAAGTGAATGATTTCAAGTGCCAGCTGTTGATTTTCACCTTTCCTGATTCTAGATTTCCTGAACAGTAAGAGCCGACAAAGAAACTCTGGAATCTCTCTTGTTTTACAGCAAACTTTAGGAGAGTGTTGCAGATGTATTTGGGACATGCCATGCCTCCAATTACCTGAGTGCAGACACGCATGGTGCTGCCTTTAGTCACTGACTGACATTAATCATGTCAGCTCCCTTTTCTACAAGAATGACTGCTTTAATGGGAAACTCCAGCCACCGTCAACATGCCAGGGGATGGTGAGGAAGGAAGGGTAGATGAATGGGAGGGTGTTATTAAGAAGGAAATGATGGATGGGGAAATCAAGCTCCTGTGAGCTGAGAGGGGGTTGGGGTTGGAATGGAGGTTGGAACGTGGCTTGAAGTCGCCTGACCCACTGTCTCTGGAGAATATTTAAAAATGTTCAACAGCACATCCGGGTTCCTCTGTTCTATATACCTTCGTGCATTACCACTCCATGAAACTGAAGCTGACTAGTGCAATCGTTAAGAGTGCACTCAGCTTGGGTTTGAACATTTGTCTTTACCATTTCCAAGCTGCGTAACTCAATTTTCTTATCTAAATACTGGGAATAATAATAGTACTTCTTTGATAGAATATTTGGGATGGCTTAACAAGAAATGCCTATAAAGTGATTGATACAGGGCTTGACCTATACTAAGCCTTTAAAAAATGAGTTTTACTCTTATCAGTGGTTTTTTTTTTTTGGTACTGGGGATTGAACCCAGAGGCATTCTACTGAGCTACATCGCCAACCCTTTTTATTTTTTATTTATTCTTTTTTTTTTTTTGTTTTATAACAGGGTCTGGCTTAGTTGCTCAGAGTCTCTTTAAGTTACTGAGGCTGGTCTTGAACTTAAGATTCTCCTCTCTCAACCTCCCAAGAACTAGTATTATAGGTATGCACCACCATGCCTGGCTTATCATTGTTATTTGATTCTGTTTTATCTTACAGATTTCACTTACATCATTTCAGTTTATCTTCACAAAACTGAGCAATGTAGGATAGGAATTTTCATACTGCTGATGAAGAAACCTTCATTCAATGGTATTTGGAATGAGATAAGTTCTGACATTGAGACAAAAACAAAAGATCATCTGTTCACTGGTCACCAAATGAGTGCTGAGTATCAATGATGAGCCAGTTTGTTCTGTGCTTCTGTGTAGAATCTCAACCCTCAAAACCATCCAGTGATATGGTCTTACTTGAAGATAACTGAGTTTTAGGGAAAGCAGGTGATTTACTTAATCTCTCATGGCAGCTGGGGAAAGAAGCAGGGTTTGAACCAGATCCTGGAACACGATGTCAAGAGCTATTTCTGTTTTGATCTGAATGTTCCCCTAATCAAATAATCTTCTATATTGGCAAAAATATGGGCAAATTTAAAGGATAGATTATATAAGTCCCTTATATAGTTCAAATAGTGCATCTAAATCACATAGCCAGTGTCTCCAGTAGTGACTCTCTTAGTTCTATCTAAAATTATTTAATGACCAATAATTGGTTAAAGTAGCTGTTCTAAAGGTAAAGGGCATCCTATTGGACAAGACAGTCCGATGGTTTATATTACGAACCACAAAATAGACACAGATGAGAGATCATATTCCATAACATTTACCAATATTTTCTCTTCATGACAATTACATTTTAAATTTCAATTTTCTCATCTACATAAGAAAAACAACACTATTTGTGATAGTCACTGTGATGACAAATCATGTGATTGGAGGTAAAAGTGCTTACAAATGAAATGATAGTTTTTAACAAAACGAAGTGTGCATTACATACATGCAGATATGAACTTAGAGATTACTGTATGTGACACCCTTATATATATAGAAATGTCTCATAAACAGATGGTTATGAAATAAATAGGTAAAGTTTAATTTGTTAAATATATGTTGTTCTTTTAACCACAGTAACATACTGACTGGCATTTTTTTCTTGCAATCTGAGAAATTCCCATAAAAGCTTCAACTATAATTATTTTGAGTCTAGAGTGGAAAGATGTAGGATGTATTACCTGCATGTGGTACTCCTGAAGTTGAAAACATACCTTTATTCCTGCATACTTTCAAAGGGCAAAATATTAACCTTGGACAGAAATTATCCCAGGGGATACATAATTTTAATTCAGCCTATGCATAAGCTAAAGAACTTTTAGATTTCTCTTAACATCAATTATCACCCTCAATTAATTTTTGTTGAGTATTCACTAAGTCATTGGAATATATGAACATAAGAATAATTACAGACTATTTCAATGAAATCATTACAGATATATAAAAATAAGTTGGAAATTATAATCTAAAGCTTGTATATCTTTTACTGTCATTAAAAACAAAAATAAAGATTGGTCTATAAAGAAGACACTGAGAAATTATGGTATCTTTTACACATACAAACATCTCTATAAATAGGACATTCAGTAAATATGATGCTCTGTTATAAATTACACAATATACAAAAAATGACTTCCTTGACCTGTTAAACAATTATTTTTGGTGGAAAGAAGCAAAGCACTTCCAAAAAAAAAGGTTATATTACATTTTTGACAAAATGTCGGTTTCACGAGATGACTTGTTTTAACATTGTCACCATTCTTGCCTTTTGAGAATAACATACTTTTCATGTTAAATCTGATGTCATCTTGGATTGTACTAGATCTGGGATTATTACACTTTCTTCTTCCTTGTGGTTTCTCATTGTCTCAGTTTAGCTATGCTAAACAGATGTATCTTTTGAAATCTAACAAATTTATGAGATCTTTCCTATCTTTGTTCACAAATTTGTGATTAATCCATGCATTTACAATACACATGACAATTATTTGAATGAACAAAGAAAGAACAATACCAATTTTTACCTCTAATAGAAGAGAAATATTTGGAAACCAACAGATCCTGTTTATTCACACCACCATTAAAATTGTTATAGGTTAGTCGGGCATGGTGGTCACATGCTTGTAATCCTAGTACTTGGGAGTCTGAGACAGGAAAATCGCAGGTTTGAGGACAGCGTCAGCAAGTATTGAGACTCTCATCAACTTAGCAAGATTGTTCAAAATGTTTCAGAATGAAAATAAAATAGGGCTGGGGTATAGCTTGTAGGTAAAATGCCCCTGGGTTCAATCACCAGTACCATAACCACCCCCACACACACACACAAATTGTTAAGGATCCCACTACCTCTGGACGAGGCACACTGGTTCTACTCTTTCTTTCATTTTTCTGTCATTGAACATTGCCAAGCGGTTCCACTGTACCATAGTTTGTTTCAACAATGACACATTTATTTTCTAACCACAAGCATCAACACGTTAAAGCTTGTCAGGCAGCAGTGCAGTACACTACACATTACTATGCAGTATATATTGTCCCAGTGTCCTATTTATGGGACAGCTATTTTCAGATAATTTGAAATACAACACATTCCTCAAAATAAAATGGCTAACAGTTCTAGAAAATGCTTTCAATACTTTCATAAATGCATTTCTTATATTTCATATTAGTTACATATGTACTATTTTGTTCAGTTGAACATTTAGTAAAAGTAGCTTTTGCAATAAAATGATGCCGTTTTCACAAAATAAATTTTAAAATATTTTCAAACATTCAAATCATTCACCTATTACTTTTCTCAAAAGAATAGATCTCTAAAAACCTAATCTTTATTTAAAAGTTACCATAAGTGGTAGATTTGCTCGACTTAAGTGTTTATAGGTGTTCTGTACATAGGATGAGGGGCCATATTAAGAAATGCTGTGGGAGATCCGAGGATGCTATGATGTGCAGTGCATCCTGGGATGGAGTGAGAGGACCAGGCTTGTACATTTTCATGAATCAATAGGTCATACCATTTAAGCCATTTCAGGAAGGGGTACTCAAACTTTGGGGAGCAAACTTCTTCAGCTGAGGCACTGTCTAGTATACGCTGTTAGCTAAGGGTTCTCTTTTGGTAATATTCTAGCAGCTGGGTGAGTAAGTCTTTTATTCCTCAAGGGAGAGGGACCTGAACAGCTCTTTGGAGCTGTGATAGTCAATCTATGTTGTCAACTTGACCTGATCATGACACACCCAAGATCATGTGACTTTGGGTGTGTAAAAGCAGATTAAACAGAAAGCCCTGCCCTGAATGTCAGCAGCAGGATTCTTACAGGTGTGGACTTAGATAAAAGAGGGAGAAGCCGCACAGAACGTGCGCGACTCTTTCCAAGGAAAACACATCTGCTCTCGCCTGAGATCGTCGGCCGCCGGCTTCACCTTTCTCTGAAGAGCTTCTTGATCTTCTCGGCCTCCAGCCCCTAGAACTGAAACTTCACCATCGTTTCTCCGAAGAGCTTCCTGATCTTCACGTCTTGGACTGGGACTGAATTAGTGGTTGCTCCGATCCTAAGACTCCAGCTCTTAGAACGCTCAACCAGCTACTGGTTCCTCTGACTCTCCACGTGCAGTCAGAACCTGGGACTACATTGCTTCAAACTGTAAGCCCATCTGATAAATCCCTTTTTCAAATATACTCTTTCTGTGAATTCTGTTAATCTAGTGAACCCTGTCCAATACAGGAGCATCCACCCACATCTCCCAATTCACCACTCTTACTTTTTAAATACAGCAATGAAGGCTAATCTATACATTGACCTATCAGCAAACTGAGGATTCTTGGATATATTTAAAACTAGAATCCAAGTCTTCATTCTGCCAAGTAAGGGCTTACCCATCCACCCAACCTTTGTTAACCTCACTCTGTATGATAAAGTCAACACTAATTCCGGTCATGTGTGCTGAGTCGTCAGAGTCAATTGTACACTTAGCATGGTTAATTAATCACAACATTACACAATTACGTGGATCCAGATGACAAGACTGGCGAGTGGGCCTCCTGCCCACAGCCTGTCACTTCATCCCCTTAGCTCTTCTTGACGGTGTGGCTCATTTTCTTTAGCCATCATTCCAAGCAGTATTCTCTACTCCACAATCACCAATTCATCTTGTACTATCCTTTCAGCAGCCCTAGCCCAATATGTGAACAATAATTCTTTTTTTTTTTTTTTTTTTTTTTGCGGTACCAGGGATTGAACGCAGGGGCATTCTACCTCTGCGCTACGCCCCCGGCCCTATTTTTTATGCTTTATTTTGAAACCGGGTCTCACGAAGTTGCAGAGGGCCTCACTAGGTAGAGAGAGAGAGACAGAGAGAGAGAGAGAGAGAGAGAGTGAGAGCTGAGGCTGGCCGCGAACCCGGATCCTCCGGTCTCCGCCTCCCAAAGTACTGGGATGACAAGCGTGCGCCACCACGCCCAGCTTGTAAACAATAATTCTATTCTCTGACAAATACTGTGAGCCTTAAACTAAACTGCCAGAATCCTCTACAGAAGTTGTCTCATCCATGATGCTTACCACTAGAAAAAAAATTAGAGAATGTTGTTCAATCTTGGCTCTATTTTAGGCTAGATCATTCTTTCCTATGGAGAGCTGTCCTTTGTCTTGTAGGGTATTTATCAGGATCCCTGATCTCTACCAAGTAGGTAAAATAGCATGCCCCTCCAGCTGTGACAATATAAAATGTCTTGAGATATAGCTAATTGTCCCCTGGTAGGAAAAAATTACCCTTGGTTGGAGACCACTACTACAGACATCTTTATACTTAATGTTCTACTTTTTATTATTGGGAAAGGGCATTTCCTGTTTTCCAAAGTTTCTACTCCATTCACTCCCACCACCATCATCTCCTTCAACTTGTTTCCTTCCTATTTAAAAAGAAACTTGAGCTGGGGATGGTGGTGCACACCTTTAATTCCAGTACTTGGGAGGCTGAGACAGGAGAATCACTTGTTCAAGGACAACTTCAGAAATGAAGTGAGACTCTCAGCAACTTAGCAAGAACTTGTTTCAAAACAAAAAAAAAATATATAAAAGGGCTCGAAGTGTAGCTTGGAGGTAAAATGCTTCTGGGTTCAATGCCCCAGTACCACAAACACACACAAAAAAATACATGTACATATATGTAGCTAATGTGTTTGAAAATATCTTATTGCATATGTATGAAATAATAGATAGTATATATTATATACTTTTATATGAGCAATTGATGTACATATATACAGATACATGTTTTCATATCTGTATCAGTGACTAGGTTGCATTTCTGTCATTATATATTCAGTATTTTCTTTTTCTGCTATAATTCATTATATATACATATATATTATTACATATATATATTATTACATACATATATATATATATATATGTATATATTACTCATTTAAACACACTTTCTATCAACTCTCTCCTTGATGAGTATTGGGTTCTCCTTACTCCATCACATAAACAATGTTGCACTGAACATTCTTGTATGTATGCCATTCTGATATAAATAAAAGAATCTCTCTAGGGAATGATATTCAGAAAAGGATTGCTAAGTGGGAGAGAAAGCTCATCTCAACTTTACTATGCAATTCACACCAAAATAACTACACAAGTCCACACTTCCAGATTCAAGAGGCTGCCATGTTCCTCAGGTCATGGCCTCCTTCTTCCATCTTCAAAGCTTGGGACATCACCTTTCCATAACACTGCTTCCGTTGTCTCATCCATTTCCTTGACCTTCTTCTGCCTGCCTCTTCCACTTGTAAGAACTCTTGTCACTACTTTGGTCCCCTCTCAGTTAACTCATCACAATCTCTTCGTTGTAAGGTCTGTTGATGAATAACTTTGACTCCCCTTTGCATATAACCTGATATATTCACAAATTCAGGGAATTGGATTGGCAGACAGTTGGGGGTCCCATATTCTGCTACTAAACCAGGTTAACTATTACTTTTCTCTCAGGCTTCACCAATTTGTTCTCTCCTTCAGTTTGATATGAATAAATCTGTCAGCACTTGGGGGTCAGAGGAGGTCCCTTCATTGTTGAAGGAGAGCTCTACTTAGACCTCCGAGGCTCAGGACAGGAAAAAAATCAAAGGATGTGTCAGGTAAGAATAGCAGAGCAAGAGATTTATTATAAAGAGCAAGTATGCACTTGAAAAGTGTGGTCAATCACAGGGATAGAGTCCACAGTCTTAGTCTGGGGTTCTAGTATTTACAGAGTAGTTAGGGGCCTGGATGCAGGTGGAATCAGGGCAGGGTTATACAATCCCATGCTGTTTTTCTTTGTGCTTTTGAATTGCATTTGCATGTTCTAATCATGCTACTTCCTACTTGATATGTCTCATTAGTGTGTTAAATATTTACCCAGGAGTGTGCATCCGATTAGTTTAATGAGGCTAAGGTCATTTATCAGTCACCAAAATCCTTAATGCATATACTCCCTAAAGGAGTGGTCACTCCAAATGACTTGTGATCATCTTGAGGTGTTGTTGCTTTCTTAGCCAATCAGCAAGCTGCTGGCAAGGATGTGGGTATAAGAGAAGGGGCTACTGGGTTGGTCAAGAGTTCCTTGTTCTACATCCCAGTGTTTCATGGACTTTATCTGCATGCCCATGTTTTATGGAAGTTTCTCTTTTGAGATCAGTGTTTTCTGTGTCTCTAAATTTCTATCTGAAAATCATGCATTATGTATGCTATTTTTTCTCTGTCTTGTTTCACTTTTTGGAGGGCCTGATCTCTATATTAGATTGCTATTTCCATTGCTCCATAGTATTGGTATATAAGTATATCACACTTCATTTATCCATCCTGCTACCAAAGGACATTTGGGTTGTTTACAGATTTTGTCAGTTATGAATAAATCTATAAATATTTTGCACAGTCTTGTGTGGATGCCTGAACTCATTTCTATCGGGTATATAACCAGAAGTGGAAATATTCAGTTATAAATTAGGCATTTACTTTTTAGCTTTGGTTTCTACTGTCATCCTGTTTTCCAAAGTGGTTCTACCATTTTACATCCCTACCAGATATACAAGAGGGTTCCAATTACTCCTTATCCTGGCCCACACTTCATCTTGTTTGCTATTTTCCAATTGGACATTATGCTTGATAAGAGGCATCTTTCTGATGGTAAAGAGGTATCTCGCTGTAATTTCATTCACATTTTCCTGATAGCTAATGATGTTAAGTGACTTTTCATGTTTACTGGCTTTCCATGCATCTTCTTTTATGTAGCACCTGTTTGAGTTCTTAACTTTTAAATTGAATTTAAACATTTTTGATCTCTAAGAGTTTGTTAAAAAACCTAGATATGAGTCCTTTGTTATATAAATGAATTATAAATATTTGCTTCCAGTTCGTGACTCGTCTTTTTACTTTCTTGATGATATTATTTGGCAAATAGAAATGTTTAACATTGAAAGGGTCTGTTTTAAAAACTGTTTATTGTTAGTGCTTTTTTAGTCCTTTTTTAGACATTTTTGCCCACTCAATATTAATGATGTTACATGTCTTCTAAACATGTCTTTCATGTTTAGGCCAGTGATTTACTTCAAAATAATTTTCACATGATGTGAGGTACAGGTCCAGGTTCATCTTTTTCCTGTAGATATATTTAAGATATCTATACAATAATATAAGCCTTTACATATCATATACTATTGCATATATGTCTTAATTATATGCACTATCTCAATCCACACATCCTCTCCATTACATTAGGTATCATTATATCCACCATAATAAAAGAAACTGACTGCATAGTTTAGTTTCTTAAATATAAAACACAATTGACCCCAAGATCAATTGCTAGTAAAAAAGTAATTCTGGCTACCTCTCTCATGATTATAATGGAGACTCATTTTGTTCTCTTGGCTAATTTCTTAGTTCTTTTCTAGTATTTGCTTTTTCTTCTCATTTCTCTCTCCTAATAGGTCCCTCTACACTCTTGACAGGTTGTTATTAGAAACATCTCTGCATATTAACATGAATTAACTTACCTTTTTCTCATAAACCAGTGTGTGAGTGACAGGTCCTCCAATACACCAGGACACATAAGCTGCACCTGGTCCACACCAGTTTATGTGGGCCTGTCATACTCCATCTCACTGTGGCCAACATCCTTCTTTGCCCTCTCTAGGGGCTGAACATCAACTTAGCCAGCACTTTCAAGACTGCCTTTGTTCCTCCTCTGAAAAACATCATTGGAATAATCTCAAACACATTATCACTATTGCAGTTAGTTAATGCCGAGGAAATCTTCAAAGGAGGCAGGTCCCTTTTGAGGAGTGGAATGTGTTAGGAAGGGCACTGAGTCTGGAGTTTGGATGTATTGATGTAAATCCAAGCTGAGCATTTCTGTCACTGTGAGCCCCTGGGTATGTCCTGTCATCTCTCAGAGTCTCAGATTTCATATCTATGTAATCATGTTAATAACTAAATGGGGTAAATGATGTGAAAGTACTCTATTTTTTAAAAAAATCATGCCAAGAAGCAATTGTTACCATGAGAGGCTAGAAAATACAATGGTGGTCTTTTAATAGACCTCCATACAATAATAAGAAAATTCTCTTATCATTTAATATCTATTAATTCATTCAAAATATTAAATAAATGACAACTATTGGAATTATAATTCATATATGAAAATCAATCACTTCCTTGAATAAATGTAATAAGGAGAAAATATAATTGAAGAAATAATTCAATATATCATTGTGATATAAGCATTGAAAGATTTAATAATAGATATAACAAAAAAGCAATACCTCTAAATTAGTATTAATAGCCAAAGAAGAGGAACACAGAGAAATATTTTTTTACTTAAATGGAAAGATATTATTCTAAACCTTTCAAATCTTTTTTAATTTTGAAAACAGGCATTTCTATTATGATTCCAAAGGAATTTTAGGAGAACCTTAATAAAATTATTCTATCATTTATTTGAAAGACTACACAATACTAATTGTTATTCTTAAAAAGAATAATTAGATATGAATTGCCTCCCATAGATATTAAAAATATTTCAGAGCTCCAATAAATAGAATGGCATATTCATATCAGGCTACAGACACTCAGAGAAGGAGAAAGAAATTTAAAATTTCCAAAAGCAGACACTAGTGTACTCCAATATTTAGGAAATAAAATAGGTAGTTAAATCAGTGGGCTAAAAAATGAAGTGGGTTATTTAATATAAGGTGATGAGCAAGTTTTCCATTTGGAAGAAAAACATATCAGAATAGATCCTTATCTTGTGCACACCAAATATATTTTAGATAGATCATTAACTGAATCAATTACTTAGTTCTTATTTTATTATAATTAAAAAAAATCTCTCAGAGTCATAAGCCTATCCCACCAGTTATCATCAAATTCAGACATAAACCCAATGTGGATTAGGTTAGACAACCAACCCAAATGTCAACCAGTACACTATACTACAACAATTCTCATTTCATTCCTGATCATTACAATGACTTTGATTGTTCATTCTCTTGTTGAAATTGAAGGATAACAGAATTTACTACATCAAAATATGCTACTTTGGCATGTGGATTATTTTGAGCTGAAGGCAACTGAGTAAAGGCAGATAAAAGAATAGCTCTCTGCACTCTCTCTTAAAATCAGGACACAAATTTACGAAGGTGTGCCTTCCCAGTTCTCTCTCAGGAAGGACCAAAGGTTACCTTATTCCATTATTAGCCTGAAGAAGGTGATAGCTGTATAACAAACTTTACTAACAAGCCTTTATCCAACATTGGTTTTTCCATATGTTTATATTCGCACCATCTTGGCCCCTAAAGACTCAACATCCTTTATTTCATCTTGTCAGACCTCTAAAACCATATTATTCTTTGTCAAATATGCTAAGACTTTTAAGTCCCCTCCTTGAGATACTCTTTCTCTGAGTTTGCTCTAACGTATAAATCCATGTTAATAAGTTTCTGTTTGTTTTTTGTTTCACTTGCCAATCTCTTTTGTCATTGTTGATGCTGTTGTTCAGCAAGCACTCTAAAGGGGAAAATCAAAACTATAGGAAGAATTCTGAAGTCAGCCCTCATCAAGGAGATTTCTTAGCCCAGTCTACCCCTGTGTGAGATGTGCCAAGACATGTGTAAGTCAGTAACATTTTAGTTTTCTGGGTCACACACCTTCTTACTACATTATATATTAGAATAAAGCTGACCCAGTTAGGTCCTGTCCTCAGAGTCTCCATGTGAGTCTTTTACAAATAATAATCAATTCTTAGCTAATTTGTTGAAATAAGCAATCTTTGCTTATATATTATATAACCCATTCAATTCACTCATTGATCTTTCCCATTTGAAGCTCGATCCGTTGATGTTATTGCTTCAAACAATTAAATCATACCTCATAGGCATTCTCACTATTGATTCCAGGTGTTGGCAATATTTTTATTTTCTGTAAAAAACAGAAAAGTAAACATGTTAGACTGCGTGCCATAGGTTCTCTATTCCAAATACTAAACTTATTGCATTCTGCTACTGTAGGACCATAAATAATACACAAACAAAGTAGTGTTTTAATAAAACTTTATTTACAAACTTAAATGAAGGACCAACCTATTGCTGACCACTAACCTAATCCATACTGTACACTTTATCCTTATTCATTTTCCTAAAACATTTCTTTTTTTTTAATTTTTCGGGAGGGCTCTCAGTTCCATACTGCAGCAGCCTCGACTTTATTCAGCCCAGTCTTTATATATCCTTTCAGAGCACAAGAAATAGATACAAAGTCCCCTCCACCATACAATGTCAACACCCCTTTCTGTTAACCTGATCTCTTCAGACCACCTCCCTCCTCACCTGCATCTGGGAGTCATGCCCCCTGGGT
>PVJS01023338.1:0-29706 GCA_004027185.1 Glis glis | reverse complement strand
TTTTCTTTATCCATTCATCTGTTGACAAATACCTAGGTTGGTTCTATAATTTGGATATGGTGAGTTATTGTGTTATAAACATGGGTGTGCATGTATCACTTTCATGATGACACTTTAACATGAGAATTCAGGGCTCGGGTGGTGGTGGTGGTGATGGTGGTGGTGGTGGTGATGGTGGTGGGGGTGGTGGTGGTGGTGATGGTGGTGGTGGTGGTGGTGGTTCTACAGCTCTGTGGGTAGGACCCAGGCAATATAAGGAAAGTTGGGTTTGAATGATGTTCTGAGCCAGTGGTTCTTAAACAGCAACATGTCCCACCTCATCCTTTTACTCAGTAGGTCTGGCCTGAGAAGAATGTACATTTCCAACAAGTTCTCAGGAGATGTTCTACTTCATGTGAAGCTTTCCATATTGACCACGAATGTTCTATTTTAGGCTAATGAGATGCTTCTCTTATTTAAAGGATCTCCTGGAGATAGATTGCATAGCCCTGTGTGAGCCATTTCTAAAGTGTTGGTACTGTTGGGAGCTTGTGCATTGAGTCTTTTACAAAATCAAGTTTATCCAGGGAGATTTTCCCTTCTGGTGGCTCTCTTCACTCTGTCTAGGAGGACTGGGATGAAGCCAGCTGTAGTTGATGTGACTTTTTTTTTTTTTTTTGCGGTACCGGGGATTGAACGCAGGGGCGTTCTACCTCTGTGCTACGCCCCCGGCCCTATTTTTTATGCTTAATTTGAAACCGGGTCTCACGAAGTTGCGGAGGGCCTCACTAAGGAGAGAGAGAGAGAGAGAGAGAGAGACAGGGAGAGAGAGAGTGAGAGCTGAGGTTGGTCGCGAACCCGGATCCTCCAGTCTCCGCCTCCCAAAGTACTGGGATTACAAGCATGCGCCACCACACCCGGCTTGATGTGACTTCTTAATGGGTGTTTGTGTGTCATTGGCTCACATGTGGTCTTATCTTGCAGGCTAAATATATATATTGTGGACACACTAAAGCCCATAGGAGAGTTGTGTCAAAACTGTGGTACTCAGCCAGGCGTGGTGGCGCACGCTTGTAATCCCAGTACTTTGGGAGGCGGAGACCGGAGGATCCGGGTTCGCGGTCAGCCTCAACTGTCTCGCTGTCTCTCTCCTTGTCACTCTCTCTCTCTCTCTCCTTAGTGAGGCCCTCCGCAACTTCGTGAGACCTGGTTTCAAAATAAAGTATAAAAAAAATAGGGCCGGGGGCGTAGCGCGGAGGTAGAACGCCCCTGCGTTCAATCCCCCCGGTACCGCAAAAAAAAAAAAAAAACAAAACAAAAAACAAAACTGTGGTACTCAAACACATACCTTCTTCTTAGTCCATTTTCTGTTGCTATAACAAAATACCTTAGACTGGGTAATTTATAAGAACAGAAGTTTCCTTGGTTCATGGTTTGGGAAGCTGGGAAGTCTAAGACCATGCCGCTGGTGTCCGATTGGCATTTGGCGGGGGCCTTGTTGCTGCATCATAATACAGCAGAGGGCATCACATGGTGAGACAGAGCAAGTGAACTAGCTTGGGTCTCTCTTCCTTTTCTTATAAAGCCACCAATGCCCTCATGGGGGCCCCACTCTCATGACTTCATTTAATTCTATTTCTCAACAGTCCTACCTCCAAATACCATTAACATAAATTTGGGGGTTTCCAACACATGATCTTTTGGGGGACACATTCAAACCAGAATATGCACCAAATGATTGAGTCATTCCGTTCTCAGGTATTTTCCCAAGGCAAAAGAAAGTGTATGTACAAGTGAAAAAACTTGCATGTGAGTATTCATGGCAGTTGTGTTTGTGATAGTCTCAAACTGTAAACAAACCAAATGTTCAGTAGGTGAATGGAGGAGCATATCCCGGTATGTCATGTCACGGAACACCACTTAGCAACAAAAAATAATGAATTATTGATGTACACAGAACAAAACAGATGAATGTCAAAATAATTATGTTGTGTGAAAGAGGCCAGAGAAAACCAAGTAGATGCTATATGAATCTATTTTAAAATACTAGAAAATGCAAACAAACTGTGGGGACAGAGAAGAGACCAGTGGTTGCCAAGAGACAGGGTCATGGGGAGTGGGGGAGGGTGGGAGGCAGTCATAAATGGTCATGAGGAAACTTGGGATGATAGATGATTCATTATCTTGATTGTGGCAGTGGTTTACAGGTGTATAAATAGGTCAGAACATCAAATCATACACTTTATATATACACATGAAGTTTATTATGTCAATATAAGCCAATAAAACTGTCTTTAAAACCTGTCAGCCTCACTCAAAATGAAGGCTTTCTGTGGTTGTGTCCATGAAGAGGACACACAGCTCTAAAATGAGTTCCTTCAGCAAAATGAGTCTCCGAACCTCATCGTAGGTCAGTTTTCCTACCCCTGGTTGACTTGGGTGGCACTGCAGAGGCCTCCCTAGGCTCTCCACACTAGAAAGAGGCAGAGTGAGGGCTTGCTGCTAGCAACGTATCATCTGTTCTGTGGGAAAGAAAGATCATTTGTCCAGTTGGTGCTCTACTCTATGGTAAGAAATTGCTAAGGGTTGTAAGTAGAGACTTGGTATGCTTCCTGGCTTCTGTCCTCACTGGGGTAACAAGCTCAGGGACCTGGTGGCGCTCCTGCCATGGCCCCACATGGAGCAGCTGTGGCTACCTCAGAGGCCTCTGACTGTGGTACTGCCACGAGCACTTAGCTCAGCAGGTCCAGGCTACCTCCGCTGGAGCTGCGTTTATGAGTTTCCGATGTGTGGGGGGCAGGTGTTTGCGATGCTGTTGTCCTCATGCCCCCTGGGGTAAATGGCTTGCCCAAGCTCCTGCTAGCCAAGGGTCCTGCTCACACCATGAGTCCATCATGGCCTCTGTTGACTGGCCCTGAGACAAGGGTTGCTTAGAAACAGGGTGGAGGAGGGGTGGGAGGGAGAGGTTATCTAGGGTCATGTCTGGGTTGGCATCTGATCTATGACCCATTCTGACACGGGACACACACACACACACACATACATTGAACCAACTAGATTCCTTTCTTGGGAATTTGGAACTGGGAAAAGGAGAGACTGAGCTTCAAGTAAGCAATAAGAATGGAACCCAAAAGGCTGAGATGTCAGAGGGGTGAGGGAGGGCTACAGGGGATGGGGTGGCCACAGTAGCAGGAGCAGGAGAGATGGATGAGCAGAGGCCTTGAGTAAGCAGAGGAAGTTGGTTAACCAATAAGGAGAGAGAAGCCCAGGCCTTGGGAAACACCACAGCAAACCCCCTCTACAATGAAAAGAAACAACACCCCAAAGCTGGGATGCCCTGTGGGGTAGCTGCAAGGACCCAGATTCTGGAATCTGAACTGTAGTTTTGAGCCCAGAGCCACCATTTTATACCTGCACCATCACACGCAGTTATTGAACTGCTCTTACCCCAGCTTCCTCATCTGGAAAGGGGCCCGTGGTCCTCACAAGGTCAGCTTGGTTGCCTGGGGGCTTGATTAGGACATGCCTGGCACGCGCCCTGGCTGAGGTGGGCTCCCTGTGTCTTCTGAATGAAAGACATGTGTCTGTGTGTGGGGACTGTCACTGGCTCCCCATTGCCTCCTCAAAATGTCCATATTCAGGGTTCTCATGCTCTGTTCCAGGGACCTTTCATCCAAATAGTGCGAAAGAACATATACAGAAAATTCAGTTCTCCATACTTCTTCCCCTTTGCCCCCATTTTTTCTCCAAGGGCACCTGTAGCTGCCATGTCTTGTCTGGCTATGTACACACAGGCACCAACACACACAGTGTGCATGGTCTATCCCCCCTTTGCTGCTTTTTGTTTTTTCACAGGATTGGAAGCTGACCACAGATGCTATTTCCCGTCTGGCATTTTGCCTTATTCTAGAGGGTGTCACACAGATCCTTCCTTCAAAGAATGCCCCCCACCCCCGAAGGGCAGAGGTTGGCCTGACTTGTCCAATGGAAACTTGGCTCACAATTGCCCATGTATTTTAAGAAAAATCCTCCATGGGACTGCTTTATAAGTGAAGGGCTCAAAATGAACCCCGCTTCCTTGGAGGCGAGATTTATTTATTTATTTATTTATTTTGGTACTGAGGATTGAACCCAGGGGCATTCTACCTCCGAGCTACATCCCCAGCCCAATTTTTTATTCTTTATTTTGAAACAGGGTCTCATTTGGTTGTGTAGGGCCTCACTAAGTAGCTGAGGCTGGCCACAAACCCGGATCCTCTGGTCTCAGCCTCCCAAATACTGGGATTAGAAGCGTGCACAACCATACCCAGCTAGGTGAGATTTATTTACCCTCATTGTGTCTTTCTAATCCTCAGTGTCCCAGGAACCAGGGGCTGGGATGGGATGGATGTCAGCCAAGAGGGAAGAGAAGGGATAACCAAGCCCATTGGTTCTCCTGACCCTTCTGTCCTCTTGGGATCTCGACTGCCCAATGCCCAACACAGAGTGCTGTGTTGTGATGCACCCCCAGGCGGCAGGTGCTGGGAAGTCTCTGTCAGGGGTTGGACCCTTCCCCTGTCGGCCCTGTGGGTGCCTGATCTCAGAGAGGGAACCCTAGCCCTAAAGCAGGAAACAGAGCTACAGAATCAGCTATTCCACGCTGCGTGGAAAGTGGGGAAGGAAGAGTGAGGCATGCAGCTGGACCCACTCACAGGATCTCATGTTTCTCCATAGCCAGGAATATTCCATTTCTTTGTCTGAAGTAGGTGTTATGGTTTAGATTTAGAATGACCCCTGACCTCACGTCGTAGACAAGGCAGCCATGTTGGAGGTGGGACTTGGTGGCTGAGGTATGGCCTTGGGGATAATACATGGGCTGAACCCCTGAAATCTCCAGAACTGTGAACGAATACATCTTCCTTCCTCTGAGGTGTGGTGGTCAGGTGTTTTGGATAC
The DNA here is from genome assembly GCA_004027185.1 of Glis glis. NCBI lineage: Eukaryota > Metazoa > Chordata > Mammalia > Rodentia > Gliridae > Glis > Glis glis. The sequence goes on along the minus strand of PVJS01023338.1, from coordinate 24,792 downwards.
AGCGGTGAGAATGCTGACTAAAACAAATGGGGAAGGATGGAAAATTTACTCTGATGAAGGGTTTTCACTTTTCTGTTAGAGGCACAGGAAGCTCCCAGGAAACTGTCTCTCTCCTCTATTTCCCCAGTTTGATAAGTGTGTTAATGAAACTCACACTTGCCAGCTTTCCTGCCGAGGGGTGGGAGGAAGGAAATCAAGCCCAGGTGGTGTAATGGGGACTCTCGGTGCTAGAGTGAAGGGCTCCTTCCAGGGAACACTCAGAGGTGTTTGTGTGCCAGCTTGTCGGCTGGGCAGCCTCTGAAAATAGCTCTTCCTCATCTGTTTGCAGCCTGCTTCATGCCTTCATAGGGTCTGGTGGGACTGATGCAGCGCACGGTACATGGGAGCTTGCAGCGCATGGCCTGGATGCTGCCAGAACCTAGTACAAACTACAACCGAAAGGTCATTGTTATTGTTTGGGTTGAGAACGTCCCCCTAGCCCTCACGGAGACTAGGCAGCCATATTGGAGGCGGGGCTTGGTTGCTAAGGAGGGGTCCCTGGGTGTGGCCTTGAGATTATGTATGGTCCCTTCTCCCCTTGCTCGCTCTCTTGCTTCCGGCCTCCGTGATGTGAGAGCAGAGTACGTGCTCACAGCAGGTCTCTGATTTGCAGGGGCAGCACACAGAGCTCAGAGCTCAGACTTCCTGGGGCCTGTCATGTGCTGGCCATTGCCTAGCTGGGCATTTCTGGCAAGTTGCTTTTATTTATTTTTTAAATAAACTTTTTATTGAAGATTAATACACTTTCCCAAACAGAACATAATCATGAAGCCAACAGCTGGCTTAAGAAATAGGACATGATCAGCATCCCAGGAAGCCCCACTCGCACCCACTTCTGGTACTATATCCTCGAGGGTAATCACTAATTTTATTTATTTGGTACTGGGGACCAAGCCCAGGGGCATTCTACCTCTGAGCTACACCCCCAGCCCTTTTTTTTTTGCGGTACCTGGGATTGAACCCAGGGGGATTCTACCTCCGAGCTACACCCCCAGCCCTATTTTTTAGTCTTTATTTGGAAACCAGGTCTCACGAAGTTGTGGAGGGCCTAAGTAGCTGAAGCTGGCTGCGAACCCGGATCCTCCGGTCTCAGCCTCCCAAGTACTGGGATTACAAGCATGAGCCACCACGCCCAGCTCCCCAGCCCTTTTTATTTTTTATTTTCAAACAGTCTTGCTAAGTGGATGAGGGTCTTGCTAAACCTGCAATCCTCCTGGTCTCAGCCTCCAAAGTACTGAGATTACAGACATGGGCCACCGTGCCTGGAACGCTATTTGACTTTCAGCACCAGAGATCCTAGTTTTGCCTGGTTTTGTCTTTCGTAGAAGTGGCACTGTGCAGTACACACTCTGTTGCGTCTGGCTCCTTCCGCTCAGCATTCTGTGACATTTGTCCATGCTATTGTGTGGAGGGCTTGGGGTGATGTCAAACAGTGCTGCCGTGCACCTTCTTGTATGCCAGGGTGATTGGAAGTCTCATTCTATCACTTCGTGTTTGTTAGTGTCCTATCCGAGTTTGCAGTGACAGCGACCGCATAGTGTCTTGCATGCAAGTGCTTCATGAGTGTTTGGATGTTTGCGGTGGGACTCAAGAGGAAGGGCAAGCCTGAGGCAGAAAGAGCTTGTATTAGGGTTTGGCCTCTGATTCACTTGGCCTCTGACCTGCTCCGTGATCCTGAACTTTGGATCTCACTTTCTGGGTTTCAGAGGGAAACTCTTAGAGCTACAGGGTCGAGGAGGCAGGGAGAGTCTGTCTGCAGCATGCTGTGAACCTACAGAACCAAGCGCCTGAGCTGAACCACTCAAGGAAGCATCCTCCACTGACTGCTCAGGATCCTCAGCTACTTTTCTTGGGGAAAAAAAAATTCTTCCAGACCTGTGACTTGGCTAATCACAAGAAACATCTGTGGCCTCCTAAAAATATCTGCTTTGCACCATTTTGTGGATCACAATATTTATATAGCCCAGCACTGTAATTAGATGGATGTTTAGTTAACTCTTGAAAAAACAGCTGGAGGCTCCCAAAGACTGGGATGAGATTTATAGGTGGCCCAGGCAATAGGCTGGGAGTCGTTCCCACAGTCTCTTGGTCAGAGTGGGGGAGCTGGAGTGCCTTCAGGGGCGGGGGGACACGAGGAACCAAGGGAAATGCTGGGATGAAGGGTTTCTTGGCTCATGGGGGCAGATGGATCATGGTTATTTCCACGTTTCTGCCTGGCAGCCCTGGAACATTATTTCCTACTGAAGAAAGGTTTTCTCCAAACCAATCAGAAAGTGCGTTATCTCAAAGTGACTTTTTATTTTGTCTTGCAGCCTGGGGAGGTTAAGTGGGGGTAATGCTAGATTTTCCTGGAGATGGTCATGTGACTTCAGAACTACACAAACTGATGGTGATTTTAGCCAGCAGGGCTTGGGGCCATATGCGTTCTCTTTTTCCTCACAAATAAAGAAAAGAACAAAGCTAAAGATTTTTAAAATTTATTTATTTTTTAAGGCAAAGTGGCCCCTTAGCTTTTCAGCTGAGTGAGGTTTTCATTTGAGATCCCAAAGGGCCACAAAGCAGGATTGGAGCCTCCTGTGGGCAGGCCCTCCTGTGGCCTTTCCCCTGAAGCCTGAACTCGACCAAGACATTGGGGTCTTTCCAGGGCTGCCACGTGTGAGCTTGGTTGTGGGATGGGATGCAGAGGATCCTCGAGGGAGTTCAAGGAGAGGTCTGGAGTTAGGAAGTCCAGGGATAACACCTTCACCTGTGGCCACCCCTTTCCTTTGGAATCCTGCTGTTTGCATGAGGAAAAGGGACAACCCATTGATGTACCAGCCTCTAAGCATTAATTCACTCACTCACTCATTCATTCTGTGATAATTACCCAGCACCTGCTATCTAGTCTACCCATTCTGACCTGTGACGTGTGTAAGGCATAAAATGATGAGCTAAAGGGACACCTCTTGCCTTCAGGGACTTCCCGTGTGGTACCTAGCTATACAGTGCAATAAGTGCAGGGTGGGTGAGGGTCAGGGAAGACTTCCTGAGGCATGAAGTCAGAGGAATGAGTGGGAGGTAGTCTACAATGGGGCAGAGATGAGATTATGAGAGACGAGGCGGTAGAAACAGAATGCACAAATGCCTTGTGGCTGGTAGAGCAAGACAGGGGGTCTGGGAAATGAAGGTGAGTGGTGGGTGATGGGAAAAGGCTCAGAGAGGCGCAGGAGCCAGCCAGCCATGGCCTTTTAGATTGGGCCCAGGACTTTGGTGGGCATTCTCATGTGATCTGAGGCCAGGAAACACCTCTGAGGTTCTGAACCCCAGGCTGGCTCTGTCTTGCTCTGGAAGAGAAGGTTGGGTGTGTGACGGCAGTCTTCAACTTGGGTCCAAAGACCCTTAAAGCTGCAATTGCGAGAACAATTTATGCTTTTTTTCTCTATTTTGAAATCTATGACTGCAGACTCCTCCAAGCCCTGATGGTGATCATCATGATGGAGGTGGCTCTGTGACATCACTGAAGGGACAGTGATGACAGACCTAAACCCAAGACCCTGCTCCGGGAAACTGAGGGCTTCATCTCAGGGTCTGACCAAGCAACAATCAAATGGGTCCCTAAATAGATGCAAGGGGAGAAACAGTAGAGCAAAGAAGGAAAGCCACCCCCTTGGATCTCCTGGTGGGGTCACCTTTTATTTTTATTTTTATTTTTTCGGTACTGGAGATTGAACCCAGGGGCATTGTACCTCTGAGCTACACCCCCGGCCCTATTTTTTATTCTTTATTTTGAAACAGGGTCTCACTAAGTTGCGGAGGCCTCACTAAGTAGCTGAGGCTGGCCGCGAACCCTGATCCTCCGGTCTCAGCCTCCCAAGTACTGGGATTACAAGTGTGCGGCACCACGCCCGGCCCTGGGGTCACTTTTTTATCCAAGTCTGAAGGTATCTCCGGGCCATTATCATGGTCTCCATATGAAGCGTCCTCTGAAGACTTGTGTTGGAGGCTCGATGCCCAGCCCAGCAATGTCGAGAGGTGGGGCTTGGGGGAAGTGATTGCATCATGATTCTGACCTCATCAATGGGTTAACCCACTGATGGATTAATAATGTGATGACATTAGTGGGAAGTGGCGGGAACTGTTGGAGGCGGAGTCTAGTTGGAGGAAGTCGGTCACTTGGGGGGTGCCCTGGAAGGGTGTATGTTGTTCCAGACCCTTCTTCTCTCGCTCTACTTCCTGGCCACCATGAGGTGGGCAGCTTTGCTCCACCACACCCTCTTCACCACGATGCTCTGACCCACCACGAGCCCAGAGCAATGGAGCCAGCCAACCAGGGACAGAATCTTCTGGAACTGTGACCCAAAATAAACCTTCCCTTCTCTAAGTCGTCTTCTCAGATGTTTTGGTCACAGTGATAAAAAGCTGACATGGCCATACATATGTGGCCAGGCAGCAGCGTGCATATTCAGACTGGTGACATGGGCTGTAGGAGGCATGTTGGAGGACCAGAGAATTTGGTGGCATTCTGGTTCTATGGCTAATGCAATCTGGGACACCTTTCTTGCTTCTTCAATGGGCTCTTCTCTACCTCCACAATGGGGAATGGGCACAGCTGATCTCTATTTCCCTTGGATATTTATATTCTAAAAATGGTCATTAATGTAGCCGGGCATGGTGGCGCACGCTTGTAATCCCAGTACTTTGGGAGGCGGAGACCAGAGGATCCGGGTTCGCGGCCAGCCTCAGCTCTCTCTCTCTCTCTCTCTCTCTCTCTCTCTCTCTCTCCTTAGTGAGGCCCTCTGCAACTTCATGAGACCCGGTTTCAAAATAATGTGTAAAAAAATAGGGCCGGGAGTGTAGTGCGGAGGTAGAACACCCCTGGCTTCAATCCCCAGTACCGCAAAAAAAAAAAAAAAAAAAAAATGGTCCTTACTTGCAAGTTAATGGAGAAAGGTCAGCTCAGTGATAATAGTAAGAAGTGGCATTTGGGGTACATTTGCCTGACACAGTGCTTAGGGCTTAACATGTATCACCTTATTTCTTGCCACCGTCACTCGAACTATTTCACATTTCTACCAGGAGGGTGAAGATCCACAGAGGTTTTGGCCTCAGAAAGATGGTGGTGCTTCCTCCCACTCCCAACACATGTTACTAAGAAATTAAAATACTGTGCTGACTCATAAATCAAGTGCAAGATAGACCAACCATGTTTGGTGTTTTTCTCCATAATCACCAATTTAATGTCCATCTTGAAATATTATTATATACAGCTGTGTTTATTTTCTATGTGCATTTGGCTATGTGATTATAAAATAGTTTAATATAAAATAATAGCAAAGTCTCATTTTATGACTCAAATGTAAAATAGAACAGCAAGAAATTAAAGATTGTTAGACACACTGATTCATGAGCTGTGTCGAAGCTTCCATCTAAGGCAGGGATTCTCTTGGGTGGTAAAGGGAAAACCCACTATCCTTCATGTTAATTTTATTGATCTTGACTTATATGAACTTGGATTTGCCATGTAGCAAATTATTTTTTTGGGAAAAAACCCTGGGTGCCTTTGAATAATGTGTGGCCACAGTAGATATTTGCTCTGCCTACTGGGTCATTTAGGGGAAGGGAAGTGACTTGCCCAAGTGCACAAGATCGAGATGGAGTCAGGACTTGAAAACAGGTCTGTTTGACCCTAAACATCTAGTTGAGAGAGATTCATTGGCCCTTATTTTCTGTCATGAATTGTTTAAAAAAAAATCAAAGTGCCCAAGACAGGACTTTGGTATTCCTCTAATCCAGGGCTTGCCTTTTGGAGTAGGATAAACTGAGATGCAAAGAAGAAGAACTGAATGACACCAGGCCATGGTTGCTGGGCTTCAGTGATTTTCCAGGGGAATCCTGAGGGTGGACCCCAGTTCTGTTCCAAGCTCACCGCCGGGAGGTGACTTCCTGCGTTAGTCTATTTTATGTTGCTATAACAAAATACTGAAGACTGGGTAAGTTATAAAGAAAAGAGGTTTTGGCTCCCTCTAGGTTTTGGTAACGGGCTACATCTAGATGACCGTTCTACTGATGGAGTTTCAAGACATCAATGGCAAGAGATAGGGCATCAGGATTTAATCATGGGGACTCCACTCTGGTGGCATTCTCTAATCTTAATCACTTCCCAAAGGTTCCACCTCTAAATATCATAGTTGGATTAAGTTTCCACCTTCTTAATACCTTACAATGGGGTTTAAACTCCAGCATGAGTTTTGGAGGGGACAAACGACATTCCAATCACAGCTCTTGATATCTGAGCTCAAGCTTTACCTATCCTAGGGAATCAGTAGTTGGATTAGGTGTACTCTCAAGTTCCGTTAAGCTTTTAAGTTCTCTAACTCTGCCTCCAGCCTCTTTTCCTGGATTGAGTTACTTCTCATTTGTCCCCTTGGAGAGGAAATTGGGGTAGTGGCAGGGAGAAGGCTCCATAAGAGATGAGGTGGTAGAAATAAGCCAGGAATCTAGAAGCCAAAATTTTTCCAAAGGAAGTTTAATAAAGAGCAAATAAAAATGTCTTTCCTTCCTTTTATCTTTCACACACACACAAAATAGTATCAGAGCTCAAGACAACTGAGTAATGTATGCTGAGTTTTAATTTTTCATAAAGATGCTCTCCCTGTTTTCATACTCACCTAACGCATAAAGTACAACACTCACTTGCTCTCGCTTGCACATCCAACGCACTCTGGGACTCAGGCATCACAGTAAACTGACGTCAGTGAGCTGTCCAAGGCAGCCGACCCTGACCAGGACTTGGCAGTGGCTTTGGTGGGAGTCTCTTTGGAGAAATCCATTTCTTCAAAAATATTTATGGCACAGGATCTTGGGAAAATTAATGAGATGTTATTGACCAGCTTGGCTGGCATGCTAATTTGTCTCCTATTTACATTTTCTTCATTTTGAACAACTTTCTCATTCTCCCCAATGTTATTTCTGAAGTGGGGTTCCAGTGTCTTTTTTTGAATGGCAGTGTTTCAATTTACTTGTAGCTATGAGACACTGCATCCCAAGCTCTCTCAGAATGCTGCAACGTAACACACACTGATTTATGCTCATGAATCCAGACCTGACCATAGGCCTGGCAATTGCAGCTGGCTGGGCTGTGGTAACTGGGTCTGCCCTTCAGTCTCTCAGTCTCTACATTAGTCAGTTTTCCATGGCTATACCAAAATACCCAAGGCTGAGTAATTTATAAAGAAAAGAGGTTTATTTAGCTCATAGTTCTAGAGGTCCAAGAGCACGCACCTGCTTTTACTCTGCTCTGGTAAGGGCTTCGTGGCAAATGGCATCACAGAACAGATACATGGCAGGACATGGAGCCAGAGCAGGGAGGGACCAATCTAGCTCCTCTTACTCTCATGGGAACTATCTCATGCTGTAGGACCAGCATCAATCCCTTCTGAAGGCAATGCCCCTGATGACTTAATTATCTCAACTAGGCCCCACTCTTAAAGGTTCTACCAACTCTCAATACTATTATACTGGGAGTCAAACTTCCAATATATGAACCCTTGGGAACAGTCCCACATCTAAACCGCAACACCCACAGGCCAGCGAACTGGCCTGGGCATGTTTTCCCCATGGCTATGGCAGAAGAGAGCAGGCCTCATTGCATGGGTCAGTTTCCATGTTGTGTGAACATCCCTGGCTACCATACCGCAAGTCGCATGGCTGAACCCAGAATCTGGAGGTAGGAAAATACATTCCACAGTCAGAAGTGGGGGACGAGAACGAATGTGTTTTTTGGGGGGAGTAATCATTACTTTCAATATGTGCCGTTATAATTTACTAGTTGTGGTGGTTTGAAACATGTCTACGAATTCTTTGATACTCTTCCCATCAAACGGTGGGATCTCAGTCTCCTCTCTCTGAGCCTGGGTGGGTCCTCCGACCTCTTCCCTTACCAGGATGTGGCACAAGCAACACTGCATGGCTTTCTGGGCATCTGCTGTGTTCTCCTGGACACACTCTCAGCCCCGTGTAAGAAGTCCTGCCACTCTGAGGTTGCTGGTTGGAGAGACCAGAGAGATGCTCAGGGATGCCCAGATTACAGTAAGTAATCTCTGCCATTGGCCACGGCACTACATCTCAGCAGACATGGGAAACCCCAAGCAAGGAACACCCAGCAGAGCCCAGATTTGTGAGCAAAACGAATGTCTGTCCCTGTCTTAAGCCACTGTCTGGGCGACTCATTGTGCAGTGTTAGGTAACTGGAAGGTGGAGGCTAGGGTTTCTAATAAGGGAGGGAACGCAGGGGTGACCTGCATCTTCACCACTTGCCACCCGAGTTGGGTAAGCGCTGTGACCCCTCTGAGCTGCAGCTTCTTCATCTGCAAGAATGGGGACCGTGTTCCCTACCTCGGGTGGTGGCTGCTGAATTAAATACCTAGCACAGGGCCTGGATGGTAACAGGCACTCAATTGATATTGATTGAATAAATAATCACTTACTTGTTAGATTGGGCTCAGAGAGTATGGGAGGAATGGGGGTAGTGACAGGCTGGGGAGAGCTTGGGGTCCACACAATGGGCACATGGACTGACAAGCAATGCTGTGGTCTGGCTTAGGCTATAGAAGGCGGCCATTAGAGGCTGTGGAGTGTGCACACCTGTGTACATGTGTATGTGCATGTGTATACATGTGCTTTTAAATCTTCCTTTAACAAGGAAGCAAGAAAGGGATGTAGCTCAGGGGTAGGTTGCTTGTCTAGCAATCATGAGGCCCTGGGTTCAATCCCCAGTACCAAAAAAAAAAAAAAAAAAAATTACCAAACTGTTAAAGCCCTGTGGTAGGGCATGCCTGGAATTCCAGTACTTGGAAGGCTGAGATGGGAGAATTGCAGGTTTGAGGTCAGCCTCAGCAACTTAGCAAGACCTTGTTTCAAAATAAAAAATAAAAAGTGTTGAGGGTGTAGTCTGGAGGTAGAATGTCCCTCAGTTCAATCCCAATCCCCAGCGTGCGCACACACATGCAGACACCTTTCGAAGCCTTGATTGAAGCGCATGGAACTTGTTTCCTGGGGTCCTCAGGGGAACTCTTGTCATGAGGTTGTGGTAACATTCAACATATAATTTGTTCAGGTGCTGTTTTAGGCAGTCTGCGAATGTGGAGGCTAATGAATCAGTGCAGTCTCCTTTCAGATCCTGTAGCCAGCTTGTTGGGGCTTCTCCCCAGTCTCAGCAACTCAAAGGATCATTCATTTTTTTTTTTAACAAACATCTACTCTTTCCTCATCCACCTGCTGCACCAGCCTCTGGCAGACATTCTACTGTCTACTTCGATGCATTTGACTTTCATAATCCATGCAAGAACTAAAAGCTGCAGCTCTGAGTTCTGATGCTGGTTTTGCAATTGTGAAAAACTAGCCTGCTTCCCATCCCTCCTTTGGGAGGGCTCAGGCACATGCGCCCCTCACCCCCGGCCATGCGAATCAGCAGTGGCTCCAGGATTTACACGTCATGGCTGATACCCACTGCAGGGTAAGATGCTGGTGCTTTGATATTTGAACATGTACAGGCGACGGCAGCTGTGTCATGCCTACTTCCTAGAGGAGGTGGTTATGAGGAAGCTTTGATGATAGGATGCATCCCAAGCTCAGAGCCATTTGGATAGGAAGAAAAGCATGTCCTAGAATCAATGTAAGACCATGGTCCCGTAGCTGCCTGCATGTCGGTCCCGCCAAGCCCCAGCACCAAGATCTTTCAGAATCCCACTGCCTTATATGGGTGGTAGCCTGTGTCTAAACAGATGAGTTTTCTTCATCTTTCTGAAAATACTTCGTGTGAATGGTTACATCACTCCCCTCCCAAGTAAATGAAGCCGCACATGCAGTGTGTTTTTCTGGAGCCAAGGGAGTGAGGAGCGTCAGCCTTCAGACCCGGCAGAGGGTGGATGTGCTCACTGTCTACTAGCCTTGAGCCCCTTCAGCATCAGGGCAGCCCCGGGGAGGGTCGGGGTCGAGGCTGCTTTCTGTCTCCCCTCCTCGTCTTCGTCACCCTTCTGTCTTCCTGTGGGTGTGCCACAGGTCTGGACAGATGAGACTGGAGCCTGGGAGAGGCGACAAGCAAAAGTGTAATTCTCTGCTCGATGTTCCTGTTTGCCTAGGGATCAGCTTCAGCACGGTGGGTGGATGGTCTGTACCTCATTGACCCTCCGTGAAAACGCCGCCTCTGAGACCCTATAAAAAGAGTCTGTTTCATGGACAGAGGCTCATTCAGAAAAAGGCCCAGGCAACTCCCAGGGGAACTTTATTTTTAATGGCCTGGGGACTTTGGAGCTTCAAGATTCATCTTTCCGACTTCAGAGGTCGCATGAGAGAACTGCATAAATGGCCACGTTTGCTCACTCCTTTCTGTATCCATCTCTCTTGCAATGTGACTGTGTGGCTTCTCCCATTGAGAGGGGAGTTTATTTCCATACCCCTTGTGGCCGTGTGTGTGTGTGTGTGTGTGTGTGTGTGTGTGTGTGTGTGTAGTAGTAGTAGTAGTAGTAGTAGTAGCAGCAGCAGCAGCATCAGGGATTGAACCCAGGGGCATTCCATCTCTGAGCTATACCCTCAGCCTTTTTAATTTTTTTTAAGCCTGGCGTGGTGGCACACACTTGTAATCCCAGTACTTGGGAGGCTGAGACAGGAGGATCGCAGGTTCGAGGCCAGCCTTAGCTACTTAGTGAGGCCCTCCACAACTTAGTGAGATCCTGTTTCAAAATAAAGAATAAAAAATAGGGCTGGGGTGTAGCTCAGAGGTAGAATGCCTCTGGGTTCAATCCCCAGTACCGCAAAAAAAAAAAAAATTTTTTTTGAAACAGGGTCTTCCCAGGTTACTGCACACTGGCTTTGAACTTGCAATCCTCCTGTCCCATCCTTCCTAGCACTGGGATTACAGGCATATGCTGTGGCACCCAGCTTGAATGTGGCCTTTTCACTTGCTTCAGTCAGTGGATGTCATGGGGGAGATGGCGAGCCAGTTCTGGGACTGGGCCTGAAGAGGCTGTGTATGCTTCTGCGTGCTTTCTTTGGGGCTCTATGTAAATATGTCAGGGTGGACCTGCTAGAGGATGAGAGACCCAAGACACCAGAGCCAAGTTGTCCCTGTTGAGGCCATGTCCCTGAGGCAACCCAGGTGAGATCAGCAAAACCAACCTGCAGCTGAATGAAGACACATGGGCTATCCAGGTGAGGCCAGAAAAATTACCCTGCTGGGCCCGCCCCAAATTTCTGACTCACAGAATTTTGAGCTAAATAAGTTATTGTTTTAGAGAAATTTGTTAGAGAGTGTGTTAATTAGCTTTCCGTTACTGTGACAAAATACTTGAGATAATCAACCTCAAAGGAGGAAAGGTCCATTTTGGGTCCTTAATTTCAGAGGTTTGAGTCCATAATTGCTTTGTCCCATTGCCTTTGGGCCTGTGATGAGGCAGAGCATCAGGGCAGGGAGCATGTGATAGAGCAAAGCTGTTTACCTTATGATGGCTGGGAGAGAGAGAGAGAGAGAGAGAGAGAGAGAGAGAGAGAGAAGAAGAAGACAGGAGAAGGGAAGAGAAGGGATGAGAAGAAGAAGAAGAAGAAAAAGAAGAAGAAGAAGAAGAAGAAGAAGAAGAAGAGGAGGAGGAGGAGGAGGAGGAGGAGGAAGAAAAGGAGGAGGAGGAGGAGGAAGAGAAAGAGGAGGACAAGAAGGAACCAGGGTCTCAATGTCCCCTATAAAGGGATACCCCCAATGACCTAACTTCCTTCCATGAGGTGCTGCCTCCTAAGTGTTCCGCTTCTCCCAGTAGTGCTACAGGCTGGCAACCAAGTTTTTAGCACAGGGGCCTGAGTGAAAGTAGAAACCAGGTACTTCTGCCCTCGGTTTCTATCTCTGAGCTTAGCCCACATTAGTAGTTTGTCTGGCCACCCCCTTTACAACATGTTTCCTTTCTCCTGACTCCCATGTTTTTCTGTGGAAGCAGCTGCTCCCCTTCTTCGTGTATGTCTGGATTTCAAAGCTAGTACCCTTTCATAAAAGGCAGACTCCAGAAGCAATGAATTCCTGCATCTTGACTGTTCAGCTTGCTTCCAAGCCGTTCAGGAAGCAGTGGGAACCTGCCTCTGTGTTGCTCTAAATGGGACATTAGCAAACACAATGTAGTAAAATTGCCTCCAATTGGAAGGACTAATGTAAGGATGTGAAGTGGGGACGGGAGCAAAAACCGTAATCAGGAACAATGGCGGGCGATGAATGGAGGGAAATGAGGGCTCCCTGGGCCGCACCTAGAGCCGTGTCTGTCTCCTGTTCCTCCCCGCCACAGTCCTTCTCTCCAGGCTCCTGAGCTCATTTTGTTTATCCAACACTTGCCACTGGCTGCCTCGCACTGTGCTCCCAGCCGCAGGGTTGGGTGAACTCTCAGAAGCACCTGTTTCCTGCGCTCTGGGCCACATAGGCCTGTGTTCCTCAATACTCGGATGGTGCTAACTCAGGCTGACTCCCAACTGGCCTGCATCCCCTCTCCCAAGGACTGCTCTTGGGTGCTGGTATCTACAGAGTGTTTTTAGTGTGAATGTGAGGACAGGGGAATGACCTAGGTGGGTGTTTCCCAGCCCATATTGTCTACTCAAATGGGCGACGTGCAAACTTATTTTTAAACTCAACCCCAAGACTGGAAGTGGGGACTCTGCAACCATGGTAACCACAGAGAGAAGCGGGATTGGAGGCCACGCAGTGGGGAGTTTTCTTTTTGGTGAGTTTCTGAACTTGATGACTTTTCAAAGTTGGAATTAGACTCCTCAAGAGGCAATTATTAATATGCTAATAGTAATTTTGAGGTGAGATGTGGTAATATGGAGGTATGTCTGACTTGCATCGGGCTGAAATGAAGAATGGATGGTAGGCTTTTGGGCTATACTCGAACCACTCTCCAGAGAAGTTAAGCGACCCTCGTGCATCCAGGTGTGCACAAGTGTGCACACTTACCCTTCTTCACCAGCGCCAGGAATGATGGAGGAATTCAAATGGTGTGTCATCTTGATTTACATTCTTTGCTGACCAGAGAGAGTGAATATCCTAAATGTGATATCTGTATCTCTTCTTTTAGAGGTTATTTATTTATCCTTTTTCTTTGGGGTTATTGAAAATTGATTGTTTTTGAAAGATTCAATATATGTTAGCTATTATTTTTATGCTGTAGACTACAGCTAATTGGAAACTGGTTGGTTGAATTACTTGTAAATATGAAAGCTATTGACCAATTGTCTTTCCTGTATATTGTATATTTTTCCTGGACTGAATTTGACTTTTGAGTGTATGGATATGATTTTGCCATTCAGAAAACTTAAATTCGATGCAATGAGATTTTTCTTTCCATTTCCTCTTTAGTGCATAGAAAAACTCCACCCAAGATTTTGTGAATCTCTACAAATTCTACTTTAGTTTATTTTTTACACCTAACTCTTTCAGGCAGCTGGAATTTATTTTGGGGTCTACTACAAGGTAGATACCTAACTTTATTTTTAGGAAATGGCATGCTTTGATGGGGGCGTAGCTTCAAACCTCCTGGACAGGCATCGACAGAAGTTCACCCCAAGCACTGTTGGCATCTTGAATCAAATTAAACTCTGTGCTGCCCTGAGCCAGAGTATCCTCTGGGGTGGGGGCCGGTGGATATTCAGCTATTAACTGACAACATGCTCCTACCAGGCCATTCCACCAAACCAAGGCCTTGGAGAACAGTTTTAGGGAGGATGTCCATAAATTTATCACCCACCCAGGACAACTTGGAGGGTAAAAGTGGGCACCACTAATAATTACACATGACTACTGGCATAAACTGGAAGTTCTCCTGGCAAACCAGAATGTTTTGGTAGCCTCCCTCCAGAAGACTGACTCTCCCTCCTTTAAGGATTGAGGATTAGTATCTCCAGACAGCGTGAGTTGCATCTTGACAGCTTAAATTCCTCGAGCCCAGCTTCTGGGCGAGCAAAAGTTCGCTGGCCAGGCCAAATCCTTTGGTGAGTAATTATGTCTCTTTCTGGAGTGGAATCAGGAACAGGGGAGAACTGAAGAAGAATCAACATGCGTCCATTAGGATGTACATTATTCCTCAGAGAAAGGAGGCTTAAAAACGTGCTGCGTTTGGGAGGATTCCTGGTTGGGTTAGCTACCAGAGATCTGTGGGCATTTCAGTGAACCATTTTGCACATTTGAGGATCTCTGCTTGTCCTGAGTGTAGTAGCTAATTTCCTAGGACCATAATGGCCTCACTTTTTTTTTTTTTCAGAAAAAAGGATGGTCTGATTGGTTTTTAAAAGAGAGGTGATAGCTATGAAGATTTTCCTGCCTATCTCTCCCCCTTTTTAGTGCCAGAGCACAGCACCTGCCTGTGCAGAGACTTGTGGGAAATTTAAATAATATTACAGTCTGCCTTTGGTCTTGGCTAAGGGAGTATCATGCCTGTTTGAGGTTTTCTGCAGAAAGGTTGCTGCCAATCACTGTGTGCCTGTCACTGTTTCCCAACTCCTTCCCTTCATGGGGAGAAAAAGGGTGGGTGATGACTTAGCACCACGAGTACGGTGTAAATGAACAGATCCGTGCCCTGGGAGCAGGCTCCTGCTTTGAAAGTCAATCGTGTCATCAGGGGACAGTTTAAAAACACCTTTTTGATTGGATCAGAATAAAGAGGACAAAGTTTTTCTTCTTATTGGATGAGGTGGGGAAAGAAGATACAGAGGTTAACTTTGCTGTCTCAAGATGCACTTTCAGGGTTTACTTTTTGCTCCAAAGGATATAATTGGAAAGTGAGTACCACATAAAGAGGTAAAAGCTCCATAAAAACAAAGGGTCTTATTGGTTTCCTGTGGCTGCTGTGACAAATGACCACAACCTTAGTGACTTTAAATGACATAAATTTATTCTCTTATAGTTTTGGAGTTCAGAAGTCTGAAATCAATCTCACTAGGATAAAGTCAAGGTATCAGCAGGGCTGGTTCATTCTAGAGATATAAAATAAAATCTGCTGGGCATGGTGGCACACACGTGTAATCCCAGTACTTGGGAGGCTGAGACAGGAGGATCGCAGGTTCGTGGCCAGCCTCAGCTATTTAGTAAGGCCCTCTGCAACTTAGTGAGACCCTGTTTCAAAATAAAGAATAAAAATAGGGCTGGGGGTGTAGATTGGAGATAGAATGTCCAAAGGGTTTGGGATTTTATACCAGAAAGAAAGAAAGAAAGAAAGAAAGAAAGAAAGAAAGAAAGAAAGGAAGAAAGGAAGAAAGGAAGAAAGGAAGAAAGAAAGAAAGAAAAAAGAAAGAAAGAGAAAGAAAGAAAGAAAGAGAAGGAAAGAAAGAAAGAAAGAGAAAGAAAGAAAGAAAGAAAGAAAGAAAGAAAGAAAGAAAGAAAGAAAGAAACAGAAAGAAAGAAAGCTGGGTATGGTGGTATCTGTTGTTTGTGTTTGCATTTTAGGGACTTTTTCCTCTTTCTTTCTTTTTTGCTTTTTGGTTTTGCTTTTTTTTTCTGCTTGCTTTCTCTGGAGTCTCTGGAGGAAGCTCATGCTGGGGCCGTGACAGTATGGGGGGCAGCCCTCACCAGAGGAAAGACAATCATGAGGTGTGTTTCACGTGGTTCCTCAGAGGGCTCCCAGTTGTACACAGTGATAATCACCTCAATAAAACACATTTATAAGCTGGGCGTGGTGGTGAATACCTGTCATCCCAGTTACTTGGGAGGCTGAAACAGGAGGATCACAGGTTTGAGGCCAGCCTCTGCAACTTAGAGAGGCCTTCAGCAGCTTAGACTCTGCTTCACAATAAAAAATAAAATAGGGCTGGGGGTGGAGCTCAGAGGCAGAACACTCCTGGGTTCCATCTCCAGTAACACACACACACACACACACGCACACGCACACACGCACACACACATGCACGTATGCACGCACGCACGTGCACAAATGCGTTTTGTTTTCCTTTCTTTTCCACCCCACTTCCTTCATTCCTTCTTCCTGGCTTCCTAAGATCCCCTCCAAGTAAGCCACCTGTGCCCAGGATGTCCCCAAGGTCTCAAGGATGACTGGCCACAAGAACACCTGCCTCTGACTGGCTGGGAAGGCGGTAGGATCCCTGTGGTCCCCAAAGCAAATAATGCCCGCCTTTCTTCCAGCCGTGGGTGTCTGCTGGTTATGAACTACTCAAAAGTTAGTTCTCTCAGGTTCTTCTCCACAAATTTGAGGGGACGTTACTAATTTGAGTCAGAGATGGGGGTCCCCTCCTCCTGCAGGAGTCGGCTCTGAAGGGCGCCTGGGGCCAGTGCTTCCATACCGTGGGCTGAGGCTTCGTGGAGACCACATTGAGCTCAGCTTCTCCCTGTCCGGTCCCACCTCCCTCCTTCCCCTCCCACAAGCCCTGGTCCCAAGAGCACGCCCTCAAAGGCCTCCCGTAAGCTGGTCGGCATCCCAGAGCTCGCTCTCCAGGGAACGCAACCTGGACAGCAACATGACGTGTCAATTCTTTCTGCTGAACAGCCCTTCTTTGTGACGCTTCCAAAAGCATCTGATGTTTAGAACGCGGCTGCTCTTAAGTTTTCAGGGAGAGTGCCAGCTCACATTTCCCAGTGACATCTCTGTTCAGCAGGCGAGAGTTTTTGTTTCCTTTTAAATTGAGGTAGAGTTTATATACAGTATAATGCACAGATTTTAAATGCACAGTTCTGAGAGTTTTGACAAATGTATATGACTGTGTAATCAACACCCTCATCATGATAGAAAACATCTCCCTCATTCCAGAAAATTTTTTCTTGTGTCTTATTCCAGTCAACTCCTTCACAAACACACACACCCTTGGGACAGATCCTATTCTGAATTCTATCCCCACAGCTTTGTATGGCCACTTCTAGAATTGCACATGAATGGAATAATTTGGTATATACTCCCTTTTTTTTTGGTACTGGAGATTGAACCCAGGGGTGTTCTATCTGCAAGTTACACCCCTAGCCCTTTTTATTTTTTAATTTGAAATAGGGTCTTGATACATTGCTGAGGGTTTCACTAAGTTGCAAAGACTGGCCTCGAGCCTGCGATCTTCCCGTCTCCGACTCCCAATTATTGGGATTATAGGTGTGCACCACTAACACCCGGCTGGCATATACTTTTGTGTGTCTGGCTTCTTTCACTTAGCATAATGATTTTGAAATTCATCCAAGTTGCTACATGTATTATTAGTTCTTTTTATTTCTGAGAGTGTTCCATTATTGGAATGTACTGCAGTTTATCCATTTTTCCTGTTGATGGATATTTGGGTCATTTTTATCATTTGCTTGTTCAAACACATAGGTCTAATAATTTGTGTGGACCTATGGAGAAATATGTTTTGTGTGGATATTAGGAAATAGGTCATTTCTTTTAGGCAACAAGGAGTAGAATTGGTGGGTCATAGGTAAGTGTGCATTTCACTTTATAAGTAACTCTCAAATATTTTCCCAAAGAAGTTGTATTTATTTAGCTTCCCCAGGTAAAAGTCTCTTAATTCATGGACTCAGCAAAATGTAGACCAGGTGATGACCTTGGAGTTTCTCACACTTTTCCATCAAGTACCTCAGTGTTAGACAAGGAGAAAAAATGTACTTCGAGAATCGAGAGTGTTATGGTTTTGATCTGAACTGTTCCTCCGAAAGCTCACGCGTTTTAAGCATGCTCCTCACTCACTGCAGCCAGGCTCAGAGGAGAAATTACTGGATTATGAGGACCCTGACCTCATTGGTGGATTAATCCTCTTCATGGATTAATGATTTGAATAGATTACTGTGTGGTAACTGCAGGCAGGCGGGGCATAGCTGGAGGAAGTAGGTTCCTGGGGGTGTGGCCCTGGGGACTACCTCTGTCCCTTCCTCTCTTTCTCTTTCTCCATCTGCTTCCCCACTGCGATGTGCTGATCAGCTCTCCTCTACCACGCTCCTCCACCATGATGTTTCTGCTTTGGAGCTGGCCAGCCACGGGCTGATCCTCTGAAACCATGAGCCCAAATTCACCTTTCCTTCTCTAAGTCGTTCTTGTCAGGTCTCAGTGACATAAAGCTGACTAAGAGAGGGAGTGTAGCAGCTTGAAGCAGCCAACCAAGCACCAGTGAGTCTTGTAGTTTTTCCCAAAGGTTCATGGAAACTTGCATTCTCCATGGTGTCTCTGAAATTTAAAAAACAAGTTTGAAAGTATCAACCATAGCCGGGCGTGGTGGCGCACGCTTGTAATCCCAGTACTTTGAGAGGCGGAGACCAGAGGATCCGGGTTCGCGGCCAACCTCATACCGCAAAAAAAAAAAAAAAAAAAGAAAGTATCAACCATGCAGTTAAACGGGAGCTCCATAAAGCTGCTACAACCTTAGCTCCTGGCTTCCTGATCCATTCGTTCTCTCCTTTAAGCTGAGTATCTGGGGGATTTAAGCCTGGCATCGAGAAGCATGGATCTAGTCACCCCTTTGTTTTGTAGATTGCAACTCAAGTGCAGAGTAGTTGGTCGGCATCTCTCTAAGGTCTTATAGTCACCAAGTAAAATGGCTAATTATGTGAATCTGATTTTCTTAATTAGAAGCCAAGAAAAATGGAATTATACAGACCAGGGGCCCTTGATCACTCTCCTTGTTCAGCAAGCGGGGCAGTGGAAGATTTGGCTGAGTGGCTTCTCCTTTGCCAGAGGGAGTTTTGTAATGCTTTAGACCTCCGCCTTGCCCCTGCAAGCAATTGCTACCAGTTCCTCAGAAGGAAGGAAGAAGGGGGCTTTAGTTTTTCAGGCAAATATAATTTCACCTTTCACTTTAAGCAGCCTCAGGATGCAAGTGCACAGAAAATTCACAGGAATTCACATGATGAAGCTGTTAATGTACCAAAAGGGACGCCAGCAAGTGGCAATAGCGATTAGAAACACGCGCATCAAACTGCAGGAAACTGCCTAGAAATAGCAGCCTCCTCCAGCCCCTGACAGGGAGATTAGCATGTGAGGGAAACGATGACAATGATGCAGAGAGACGTTTGGCTCTGTGTTCCATCCGTTGGCGGAGTAAGCATCTCTTCTTCCCATTTATGCAAGAGGTTAACAAGGGGCTGGCCAGACCCATTCACTGGATGAATTTACCAACCAGCAGCTGCATGCACAGGGCCCTGTTGTATGAGGGCTGTGAGCTCCTGGAGATGTTCACTGTAGACACCAGCCTTCGCAGACCCAGTTCTTGACTCTACTATGAATTAGTTGTGACTCTGGGCAAGTCACTCTACCTCATTGGAACTGTTCCCTCATTTATAAGAGAAAAGGTTACTCATTCATTCATTTATGCATTCATTCACTCTCTTCTGAACGCAAAAGCTATGAAGCTGTTACTCTGTGCTTAACATAATGATAAGCTTCTGGTATACAAAATGAGAAATATAGGATTACTAACCACAGGAACATAGAGAAGATTGCATTAAGGCCTTATTGTTGTTATTATTGTTGTTGTTGTTATTTCTTGCCTATTTTTTCTTTGTAGAACTGGAGATTGAATCCAGGGATGCTCTACCTCTGAGATGGATCCCCAGCCCTTTTTATTTTATTATATATATATATTTTATATGCTTTTATTGGTGATTTTATTTACATCATGATGTAAATCATGTTGACAGTGACATACATGCACACAGTTATGGGGATCTTGCTGAGTTGCATAGGATGGCCTAGAACCTGCTATCCTTGAGTAGCGGGGACTACAGTTGCCTGCTTATTGTTATTTTAAATGATAATTATTAGTGTATATTAATTACAAAATAATGTGTTTCATTGTGAAATTTCCATGCATACATATAACGTGCTTTGATCATATCACTTTTTCCATTACCCTCCTTTACTCCCCCCACACACCCCCTTGGTCCCCTTTTCCTTCTCTAAAGTCTCCCTACTACGTTTATGCCTTTTGTTTTGTTTTTTTCTAGATTCCACATATAAGAGTAAACATGCAATACTTGTCTTTTTGAGTCTGACTTATTTCGCTTAACATGATGATCTCCTATTTCATCCATTTTCCTGTAAATGACATAATTTCATTCTTCTTTATGGCAGAATAATACTCTATTGTGTAGATATGCCTTTTTTTCTTTTTTTCTTTGTGGTACTGGAGATTGAACCCAGGGGCATTCTACCTCCGAGCTACACCCCCAGTCCTATTTTTATTCTTGATTTTGAAACCGGGTCTCACTAAGTTGCAGAGGGCCTCACTAAGTAGCTGAGCCTGGCTGCAAACCTGCGATCCTCCTGTTTCAGCCTCCCAAGTATTGCTACCACGTGCGCCACCACGGCCAGCATATGCCATGTTTTTAATCCATTCATCCGTTGATAGGATGTCTTAGTTCTTCATCCCACACTACCTCTACTCTATCCTCAATGCATTTGATTTTGCATTACCTGCTACTAAAGTGGCAAGAGGAACCAACGACGTCCCAATGCTGAGCCTAGGCCTTAAGAGGCTGTGGCATTTTTCTTCTTATATCTTTTCTATTGCCATAAAAAGACATGTCCAGGCTAGCCCATGGGATCCAGAAGGAGGATGAGAAGCATGTGCCAGAGGCATACCAGCTGTGGCTAGCCTAGATCATCTGACTTCAGTCAACTCACAGACACATCAGCCGAGCCATTCAGTATGGAGCAGCCCATTCTTGGATGACCTGTTTTTTTTTTTTGTTTGTTTGTTTGTTTTTTTACCCAGCATCATGGTGGTCAAAGTTAGCTATACAGAGCTCTCAGGCAATCAGACACTGTGATAGTGTGGGAGGAATACTCTGACAGGGAATCACAGGACAATGAGGAGGTGAAGGTGGGCTACACAAATACAGAGAAAGGCCGGGCGTGGTGGCGCACGCTTGTAATCCCAGTACTTTGGGAGGCAGAGACCGGAGGATCCGGGTTCGAGGCCAGCCTCAGCTCGCGCATGCGCGTGCGAGTGTTCTCTCTCTCTCCCTCTCCCTCTCCCTCTCTCTCTCTCTCTCTCTCTCTCTCCCTGTCTCTCTCTTACTCTCCTTGGTGAGGACCTCTGCAACTTCGTGAGACCCGGTTTCAAAATAAAGTATAAAAAATAGGACTGGGGGCGTAGAGCGGAGGTAGAACGCCCCTGGGTTCAATCCCTGGTACCGCCAAAAAAAAAAAAAAATACAGAGAAAGACACTTGGCTCAGTGTGAGGCCCAGAGGAGAGCTAAGAATGACATAAAACCTTCACTCAACCTTGGATCATGAGTAGAACTTAGATGAAGTAGAGGGAAGGGAAGTTAGAGTGGACTAAGAATCAAAAACTGGAGGCTTCAATTGTTTTCTATGATTCACAACTGTGCAATTGGCCCTTTGTATCTGCATGATTTAACCAACTGCAGATTAAAAAAACCATTAAAATAACAATAATAATAAGATATAATATGAACAAGAACAATATGGCACAACAATGATTTACCTAGCATTTACATTATATTAAGTATTTTGAGTAATCTAGAGATGATTTAAAGTATATGGGAGGATACACATAGGTTATATGGGAGAGGATGTGCATAGGTTATACGTAAATGCTACACTGTTTTTATATAAAGGACTTGAGCATCTTTGGATTTCGGTATCTATAGGGATCTTAGAACTGATCTTACGTGGATAAAGAGGAACAACTGTGTTGTTGTTATTGTTGTTTTACCTATTCATTGTTTCAGAAATTTTAAAATAGTTACCAACATTTTAAAATGGGAAGATTTCTGATCATAATCCGTTTCCTTTACTTGGAAAATATGGTGACACTGGCGTCTGTCCTTGTTGGTGACCAGCAGATGCCTCCTTAGAAGGGACAAGTCCTCTCTAGTTTTCTGGCCATTCTGCTTCACTCATTTATGAGACGTCCTACTCCCACAGACATCCGAGTCTTCGGGTCCTGGACTGTATGATCCTCCATGGTCTCTGCTGGCTCCAATTCACTTGTTCTTTTGATTCTGTCTAGCTGAGGTTCTCCACATGGCTATATTTGTTAATATTCAAGATTTAGGATGAATCTCTTCGTATGTATCTATTCTTTTCTTATATCTCTTTAAATTAAACATTTAATTTTGAGGTAACTATAGATTCAGATGCAGCTGTAAGAAATAATAGAGAGATCTATGTACCCTTTATTCTTCCTTAATGACAACATTTTGCAAAGCTATAGTACAATAACACCACAGCTTAACTTTAATAGCATGACAAAAACTCTGCTCCTTTACAGACCTGTCCTTTCCCTTTTCATTGTTAATGTCACAAAATTACAACTTTATGTATCATATCTCTGAGACGTGGACAAATAATTATTTTTAACGTGTTAGTCTCTTAAATCATATGGAAAACAAAAAATAGGGTTATAAATCAAAGTTATAATAATGCTAGCTTTTATAATTATTCAAGTGTTTACCTCTACTCGAGGTCTTTATTTATTCATATGGCTATGAGCTACTGGCTAGTGGCTTTTGTTTCAACTTGAAGGGACTCCCTTTAGCGTTTCTTGGAGGGTAGGTATAGTTATAAAGAACATCCTCAGCTATTGTTTATCTGGAAATATTTTGATTTTTCCATAATTTTTGAAGAAAAATGTTGCCAGATATAAGATTCTTGGTTGACAGTTTTTTTTTCATTTCATCACTTTGAATATATCAACCTTGTATCTTCAGTCCTCCAGCATTTCTGATGAGAAATCTGTTGTTAATCTTATTGGGAATCTCTTGTATATGACAAGCTGCTTCTCTTGCTGCTTTCAAGATTCTCAGCCTCTGGCTGCTGCAGATCTTCACCCCTGACTACTCTGGCTATTCTGCTGATTCTGGGCTGGACAGTGGCCCCCTTCACCGGCGTGATTGATACTTACAGGTGTTCTCACAATTCCTTACAGATCTATTTTGCCCATTCTCAATCTTGACTGGACATTGGCCACACCTAGTGTATTAGGGTTCTTCAGAGAAAGAGAACAGGAGAGGAGAGGAGAGGAGTAGAGAAGAGAAGGAGAAGAGAACACAGAGAGAGATTTTAAGGAATTGGTTCATGCAGGTGTAAAGACTGACAGTTCCAGACTATATAGGGAAAGTCAACAGGCTGGACTTTTGGGGAAGGGCTGAGTCCAAAATCCATAGTGCAAGATACCAGGCTGGAAATTCAGGCAGGATTTCTGTGTGACACTCTTGAGGCCAAATTCCTTATTCCTTGGGAGCCCTTAGTCTGTGCTCCAAAGTCCTTCAACTGGTTGAATGAGGCCCACTCATATTGTGGAGAACAATTTCTTTTACTCAGATTGCACTGATCCAAAGGTTAACTAACATCTGAAAAAGTACTTCCGTAGCAAGCAGCAGTTAGACCAGTGCTTGACCAAACAAGTGGGCATTATAGCCTACCCGATTTGACATGTAAAACTAAACATTACACCTGGGATCTTTAAGAAATGCCTAGTTGGAAGCCAGATACAAGTCATTTGGGGATTTTCCAACTATATTTCTGTTACTGATTTTTAGTTTAATTCTGCTGTAGTCTGAGAGCAAACATTGTATGATTTATATTCTCTTAATATTTTCAAGGTGCGTTTTATGGCCCAGAATGTGGTCTATATTGGCAAGTGTCCCATGTGAGCTTGAGAAGAATCTGTATTCTGCTCTTGTTGGATGAAGTTGTCTATAGATGTCAATTATACCCAGTTGATTGATGGTGTTGTTGAGTTCAATTATGTTCTTACTGATTTTCTGCCTGCTGGATCTGACCATTTCTGATAGAGGAGTGATGAAGTCTCTAACTACCTTCTGGATTCATCTAGTTCTCCTTGCAGTTCTATCAGCTTTTGCTTGACATATTTTGACATACTGTTAGGCACATACATGCTAAGAATTATTATATCCTCATTGTTGTGCAACAATAGATTTTTTAAAAAAATGCTATTATATATTTTCATGTTAATTGGTCTTATTGGACACTACCATTAGGTCAGGAAAATTTGTTCTACAAATAAAGGCTTATACCTTGCTTCTTTAAAAAATAATTATTATATCTCCTTGTAAAATTGATCCCTGATAATTTTCCTTTCCCTGAAGTCTGCTTTATCTGAAATGAATATAGCTACTTCAGCTTTCTTTTAAGTAGTACTAGTGTAGTATTTCTTGCCATATCTTACTTTTAATATATATCTTTATAATTAAATTGGTTTCTTCTAGGTAATATATAATTGGCTCTTTTTTAATCCATTCTAACAGTCTTTGTCTTTTAATTTGTATATTTAGACCAAAGAGATTATCAATAGAATTAGATCGGTATTATATTTGTATTCTGCTTCCTATCACCACAGATTAATTTTGCCTGATCTTGAATTTTATATAAAGTATGAAGTCTTTAAAAAATACTTTTAAACTTTTTAATTGACACATAATGATTATGAATACTTATGGAGTATGGTGTGATATTTCAATACATGTCTGTATTGTGTAATGATCAGTCCAGGGTAATTGGTATGGGCATAGCCTCAAACATTTATCATTTCTTTGTCCTGGTAACTGTTCTGGCTTGGTTTCTGAGACCTCTCTCCCTGTTTACATATGGCATCTTCCTGAAGTGTCCTCATTCAGCTTTTTCTCTGTGCACACACATCCCTGTCGTCATCGTTGTCGTTGTCATCGTCGTCGTCCTCCTCCTCCTCCTTCTCCTCCTCCTCTTCTTCATCTTCGTCTTCTTCCTATAAGGAAGCCAGTTAGATTGGGTTAGGCCCCCCCCCCCCAGCAGCCTCATTTA